>SKCR01011854.1:0-53662 GCA_019454045.1 Zanthoxylum bungeanum | reverse complement strand
CAAAAAAAAAAAAAAAAAAAAAAACTTAAGGAATTTTACTAGTGGGGCGAGATTGCACAATGGTATTAAAGTCACTCCCAACATTCCCGAAGTGTACAAATATCATGTCCATCATTCGAGTTGTAGATTATGACATCCTATACCGCCTTTAGAAAGATGACATTCCTAAACTAGTAAGACGAGTTTTTAGTGTTGGAAAATGCTTATGAATAAGTATTTTGAGGCTCAATTTTAAGCATGGTCCACCTCGTGTTAGTGGTTGTTATTGAATGATTCGGATACTCCTCCGTGAGTAGTTCGAAATGGTATATTCATATGCTTAAACTGGTGTTTGGGTAAATGAGAAATTGTTGCTCAAAGTTCACCAATTGGTGTTGGAAAATAAAGAGAATTAAGCTTGTCCCACATGGGAAAGCTATTAGAGAGAAGTTGTGCTTATATATGATTGCTTATATGTAGATGGGTAATAATTATAAGGATAGAAGCTCTCTCTACGTGCGCGCGCAGGGGGGGTGCAAATCAAAATCCGAACAGGCTTGGCTCGTGTGCACCCGCGCGTCCTGTGTACACGAATGCCGGACCAAATTGTGCGGGCCCGGCCCAGCCAATTTTTGCAAGTCTATTTATTTTTCCAAGCCTTTTGAAGTTCCATAACAGTTGAATTAATGATATTAATTAACTTGGTGGTTACAAGCTAATGGAAGGTCTCCCACTCATGTGAAAACAAGTTTGGTGGTGCCCATACTTGTTTGTTTCTGTTGCATCCTGGGAAACAACGTCTCATGTTCTACTGCACCTTCGGGGGGGGACGAATTTGTTTTAAGGAGATTGTTGCCGCATCAACAAGCCTCGGAATAGTGAAGCATTGAGTCTGATCTTGTTTGCTGGATCGGTTCTAATTTGATTACTGGATCGTCAGGGGCTGATTTCAAGGTCTGAAGCACCTTCCTCTTCAGGGTCCGCTCATCAGGGTCCGCTCTTCAGGGTCCGCTCGTCAGGGTCTGCTCGTGTGGGTCTGCTCTTCAGGGTCGGCCCTCCTCATCAGGGTCTACTCTGCCCATCAGGGTCCGCTCTGCTCATCAGGGTCTGAAGTATCATATCAGGGGCTGAGATTAATTCTGATTCGGATTTTCCCAATTACCGTGAAATAATTGTAATACTTGTAATACAGTCTTAAAACAAATCGACTCTGTGGATATGGAAAATAGTCCAAACACAGTAGATCCGAATATGTCAGCCTCTTCGGCTGGCCAGAATGTTGTGGCAGCCCCTGCAGCTGGCCAAATTGCAGTGGCAGCCTCTTCGGCTGGCCAACATGCTACAACTTCTGGGCTTAATTTGGCAACCTCTGTGGCTGGCCAAGGTGTTGCTGCCTCTGTGGCTAGACAACTTGTTGGACATGTGAGCCATGTCAATCTTGCTGCGAAAAAACCTGAAAAATTCAGTGGTCATAATTTCAAACGGTGGCAACAGAAAATATTTTTCTACTTGACCACGTTGAACCTTGCGAGGTTCCTAAAGGTAGATGCTCTTGTACCCACGGAGGGTGAGATTGATATCCAAGTGATCAGTGCGATCGATGCTTGGAAACATTCTGAATTCCTATGTAGGAATTATGTGCTGAATGGGCTAAATGATTCCTTGTACTGTGTGTACGCCGGAATGAAAACAACAAAAGGGCTTTGGGAATCTTTAGATCGAAAATATAAAACTGAGGATGCCGGTACAAAGAAATTTATCGTAGGCCGTTTCCTAGATTTTAAAATGGTTTATTCCAAAATTGTGTTAAGCCAAGTACAAGAATTGCAGATTATTCTAGCAGAAATTCATGCTGATGGGATGAGTTTAAGTGAAACCTTCCAAATAGCCTCAATAATTGAGAAACTACCACCTAGTTGGAAAGATTTCAAGAATTATCTAAAGCATAAACGAAGAGAAATGAGCATTGAAGACTTGGTTCTTAAGTTGAGAATTGAGGAAGATAACCGAGTATCTGACAAGAGAGGAATCTCTCATGAGGCCAAGGCAAATGTTGTTGAACATGGCCATAAGAATAAGAACCTCAAGAACAAAGGGTCAAAGATGGGCCCTAAATGAGAAGTTTCCAAGAAATCAAAATTTCAAGGAAGATGCTTCAACTGTGACAAAATGGGTCACAAGTCTTCTGAGTGCAGATTGCCGAAGAAGAAAAAGAACCAAGAGGCTAATGTGATGGAACACATGACTCAAGATGTTTCAGACATTAACCTTTCTACTGTGGTTTCTGAGGTGAATCTGGTGGGTTCAAACCAAGAGAGTGGTGGATTGATACTGGTGCCACTCGACATGTGTGCTCAGACAAGAATATGTTTCTTCTTTTGAGTCTGCTGGAAAAATATACATGGGAAATTCAGCAACATCTGAGATTGAAGGTCAATGAAATGTGATTCTGAAGATGACCTCTGGGAAAGAGTTGACTTTGATCAATGTTCTGTATGTACCTGAAATACGGAAGAATCTTGTGTCTGGATCGCTTCTGAACAAGCATGGATTCCATATGGTGTTCGAGTCTGATAAAGTAGTTTTGACTAAAAATGGGATGTATGTGGGAAAAGGGTATGTCACTGATGGGCTATTTAAGCTTAATGTAATGGTTGTTAAACCCAAAAATATCAATAAATCTAGTTCTTCTGCTTATATTGTTGAGTACTCTAATCTATGTCATGGTAGATTAGAACATGTTAATTTTAATTCATTGCGGAAATTAATTAACATGAATCACATTCCCAATTTTAAAATTGATAACAGACATAAGTGTGATACTTGTGTTGAGGCAAAACTAACTAGATCATCTTTTCATAGTATTGAAAGAAACTCTAAACCACTTGATCTCATTCATACTGATGTATGTGATTTTAATTCAATACAATCGAGAGGTGGTAATAAATATTTTATTACCTTTATTGATGATTGCACAAGATTTTGTTATGTGTATTTGATGAAAAGCAAGGACGAAGCTATAGAGAAATTTGTTCTCTATAAGAATGAAGTTGAGAACCAACTGAATAAAAGAATTAAGAAGTTAAGAAGTGATCGTTGTGGTGAGTATGTTTTTCCTTTTGAATCACTTTGTGAACACAATGGAATCATACATCAAACCACAGCTCCTTATTCACCTCAATCCAATGGGATTGCAGAACGAAAGAATCGTACCTTGAAAGAGATGATGAACGCTATGTTAATCAGCTCGGACTTACCTCAGAATATGTGGGGAGAAACTGTTTTATCAGCTAATTACCTTTTAAATAAGGTACCACGGAAAGAAGCAGGGAAAACTCCTTATGAAATGTGGAAAGGAAGAGTACCTTCTGTAGACAACAGAACCTGGGCGACGCCGTTCCTAGGCTCGCGACCTAGTTGGGAAGTACTAAATAACATGGAGTCGCCACCCGGTGTGAACCGGGACAAAGATTTAAGGCCGCACTCACCCCTCGCAAGGGAAGACCTCAAACCGTTGGGTTCAGAATGGTCCCTTACTTATGTCACTTGTAATGAAAGGATTTATGTAATAATTTAATCAAGCTTAAATAACACTTATTTCCAAGAGTATCATGCTTCTAAATTCTCATATGAAAAATAAAACTTATGCACACATTTCACAAATATCTCACATTTAAAATTGCATGCTTAACATATATCAAAATAGCAACAAACATACAACTTCATTTGCATATTACATTCAGGAAAACACAAGCACACATATTAACCATACAAGCACACATATGGGCACTTTTCCAAGTGGTACGTGGAATTGTATCCCAAGTACAGACCGCACTACCGTCCATTCGGAATCGGCTACGGAATTTACGTCTGGGTTTCCATCCGATATACCGCAAGAAATAATACCCAAATGTTATCATGACATAAGCATATGAATTGTAATACATTAACATATTTGTATTCATACATGTGGGGATAGCTACTAGGAAAACTATGCATGAAATCTAATGAAGAGGACTCAGTTCAGTGGGTGCGCGTTCGTGTAGCGTTCGTAAACGCGTTCGAACGGTAAACAGAAGGTTCGCGTTCGTATGGCGTTTGATAACGCGTTCGAACATAAATGAAACAGAATGCTCTCGTTCGTATGGCGTTTGTTAACGCGTTCGAACGGAAATGAAACAGAATACTCACGTTCGTGTGGCGTTTGTGAACGCGTTCGAACGGAAATGAAACAGAATGCTCACGTTCGTATGGCGTTCGTGAACGCATTCGAACATAAATAAGACCTGATGCATGACAAGAAAAAATACATGCGCGTTCGAGTTGCGTTCGTAAACGCGTTCGAACGGGAACAGACCTGATGTATGAAATGAGACGCAATACATAAACGACAAAATAAAGGGGTGCGGCGAAGTACTGCCATAAAGGTGGCCTTTTGGGGCTCTTGATTTCTCAAAGAGATGACTTTTAGACCAACATATTAAGCCCATGCGCTCGACTGAATCATGCATACATAGAATGAAAAGCAATAATATTAAACATAGTGTGCCCGATTGAACGTATCTTGTATCCAACCGAACACACATCAACCGGCGCGGCAAAGCATCGTGGTAAAGGGCTTTAGCCCCTCCCTATAGGGGATCTCACATCACACTTACTAAGCCCATGCGCTCGGTTGAATCATGCATACGAAAATAAAGACAATCATGTCAAACTCAGTATGTCCGATTGAACGTATTTCGCATTCAACCGAACACACATCAATCGGTGCGGCAGAGCATCGTGGTGAAGGATTTTAACCCTCCAATTAGGGAACCTTTCATTGCACTTACTAAGCCCATGCACTCGATCGTATCATACGGGAATAATGCAACATACCGAATTTAAAGGACAAGAAATACATAACCAAAGTAACACAAAACGAGAGAAGATGTTGTTTACTCAAGTGGTACGTGGAGTTGTGTCCCAAGTACAGACCACACTACCGTCCATTCGGATTCGGCTACGGAATTTACGTCTGGGTTTCCATCCTATATACCACAAGAGACGACATTCTTCCATTCATCCAATACCCACAACACACATCGTACACACAACAAATGCCACAAATACAGAAAATATAATCAAAATAAATGACCAGAAATTAGATAAGAATAAGTGTGAAAGATACCCTCAGGTCTAACCTTTTAAGCTGTCTCTCGGATTCGCGTTTCACGAAGATCGGAAGAGGGTGCAGCTCCGCAACTTTTCTGGTTCACCGGTTTGCCTCTTCCTTCACTGTTTGGCCGCTCAAGCTACTGTTCCGACTCCGTTTTGCTGCTGTTTCCTCTGTGTCCTCTGCTTACTGTTTGTGGGCTGCTTTAGTGTTCTTGATGGACTGTTCTGTGTTTCTTTTTGGTGTGGTTTTGTGTGGTTATTTCAAAGCTTGTAATGTATTTTATGTTACTGTTTTAAGGGATTTTAGGGAATGTTTTGGGAGTGATTTAGGTTGTTGTGTTTGTGTGATTTTCGGTGAGGTATGGAGGTTGTTTTAGTGCTTGTCGTTTCGGTGATGTGAGGGGATTGGGTAATGGTTGGGGCTCTTTGTTCTCTTTTTTGTGTATATGTCAAGTGTTTTTCTTTTTTCTTAGGTGTGTATTCGAGAGAGTCTAGAGAAAAAGTGGCTAGGTTAGTGCATGTTTATATAGAGAGAGCTAGGGGTTGCCCTTGTCTCACAAGGAAAGAATTTTGGTATTCAATTAGGATTTCCAAGAAAGGCATACACAAGATTGAGGAGGGACAAAATATTTTAAATTATGAAGTTGTAATATTTAATTTGTGTTGGTTTAGGAATACAAATATTTTAGATTGGTAATTATCTTATTAGATTAGGAAGTCAAATATATGATTGGCTTTAATTGGTTAGGATTAATTTTAATTAGGTATATCTTCTTTTTAGTTTTAGTATAATATATTCAAATTATTTATATTAGGCATGATTTTAGTTTAAGTTTGGTAAATGTTTTATTTAATTGGTAAATGGTTTAAATATTTTATTTAATGTTTAATGTTTAAATTAATATTTATTTATTTAATTTGGGATGTGTTTTATGGGCTTTGGGGAGCTAAATGGGCTGGGGTGTGAGGCTAGCAGCAAAACCAGAATTACCGACACCGTTCGAACGCTTACTCGAACGCGGCACGAACGTCCGCAATCTGCCTGAGGTTCGAACGAAGTAACGAACGCAGCACCAACGAAGACAATGAACTTGTGGAATGAACTCGATGACATACTTATTCCGAATTTCCCCTTCCGACCTCCGTTTCCCGCAATATCCTTAGCTAAAAGAAGGTAGTGCCTCCAATTGAGACTCATCATCGGGTTTCACATGCGAGAATGCAGTGCCTACAACCCTTCCTATAAATTCCTACGAGTGTGGGGTGTCTTGCCAAGGTAGTCATTCCTCCACCTAAGAATGTGAAGATATGACCAAAAACCGTTGATTGCATTTTCATAGGATATGCACATAACAGTAATGCTTATCGATTTCTTGTGTATGAGTCTAATATACCAGATATTCACAAGAATACGATAATGGAGTCGAGGAATGCATCCTTTTTCGAATATGTTTTTCCCTGTAAAACTAAGTCGAATTCAAATGTGCACAAACGAACACATGAGACTATCATTGAAGATAGTCAGGACCAAGAAACATAAATGTTACAGAGGATCAACAAGTTATTGAACTTGAACCAAGACGTAGCAAAAGAGCTAGAACCGAAAAATCATTTGGTCCAGATTTTCTGATATTTTTGCTAGAGAATGATCCTCAAAGCTATAACGACGTTGTAAGGTCAGCTGATAGTGCCTTGTGGAAAGATGCCATCAATAGTGAAATTGAATCCATCTTACAAAATCACACCTCGGAGTTAGTGAATCTTCCTCAAGGATGTAAACCTTTAGGGTCCAAGTGGATTTTCAAAAAGAAAATGAAGGCAGATGGATCAATTGACAAGTACAAAGCAAGACTTGTCATTAAAGGTTACAGACAATGTGAAGGTCTTGATTACTTTGATACTTATTCTCCTGTAACGAGAATAAATTACATAAGGATGATACTAGCGATTGCAGCTTTGCGCAATCTTGAGGTACATCAGATGGATGTGAAAATAGCCTTTCTGAATGAAGATTTAGATGAAGAAATCTACATGGAACAACCTGAAGGCTTTATAGCTCCAGGACAAGAAAAGAAAGTCTGTAAGTTAGTAAAATCCTTGTATGGATTGAAACAAGCTCCGAAACAATGGCATAAAAAGTTTGACGACACCATGTTGTCAAATGGTTTCACAATCAATGAATGTGATAAGTGTGTTTATGTCGGAGAGACAGAAGTTGGCTATGTCATTTTATGTCTCTACGTTGATGACATATTGATTGTCGGGAGTGATGTTAAAATGGTGAAAACTACCAAGAATATGCTGAAATCCAAGTTTGACATGAAAGACATGGGTCTAGCAGATGTCATTCTGGGAATAAAGATCTCAAGAAGTCCAGATGGACTTATTCTTGATCAGTCGCACTATGTGGACAAGATTCTTGGTAAATTCAACAATGACGATTCTGCTGTGGCTAGAACTCCTTTAGATGTGAGTCTACATCTATCAAAGAATAGGGGATAAGGTATATCTCAAGTAGAATACTCTAGAGTTATCGGGAGTTTGATGTACTTATCAAGTTGTACAAGGCCTGATATAGCCTGTACAATAAACAAGCTCAGCAGATATACGAGTAATCCAGGGGTTGATCACTGGAAAGCAATAGTAAGGGTACTCAGGTACTTACGTTTTACTCGTAATTATGGGTTGCACTATCATAGATATCCAGCTGTAATCGAAGGATACAGTGATGCAAATTGGATATCTGATATGAAAGACTCAAAGTCTACCAGTGGCTATGTGTTTACACTAGCAGGTGCAGCCGTATCATGGAAATCCTCCAAACAGACTATGATAGCCAGATCTACAATGGAATCAGAATTCATTGCATTAGATAAGTGTGCTGAAGAAGCAGAATGGCTTCGAAATTTTCTAGAGGATATTCCAAGTTGGCCTAAGCCAATGCCAGTAATTTGCATTCATTGCGATAGTCAATCTGCAATTGGAAGTGCACATAACAATATGTATAATGGTAAGTCTAGACATATTCGTCGTAGACACAATACCGTTAGACAATTACTCTCTACTGGAGTTATTTCGATTGACTATGTAAAGTCAACGGATAACATTGCGGATCCGCTAACCAAAGGGTTAAACAGAGAATTAGTTGTGAAATCATCGAGGGGAATGAGACTAAAGCCCATTAGATAAATATTTATTATGAATGAAAACCCAACCTTGTTGACTGGAGATCCCAAGATCTAGGTTCAATGGGACAACCTACTCGTAAAAGACATAATTGGTTCACTGTGGGGGGTTACCCTATAGTCCATTCCTATGGTGAAATGAAACAGTGATGCTCGTATGGATAAAGGTTAAGCAAAGGCTTTTAATGATTGTTATGCGTCGGGAATCCGAGCAGAGTATTACGAGATACTCTTAAATCAGAAATCACCTATGTGAGAGAGAAGTGAGGCCACTTCAAAGGGAATTGTGCGGGGTTCAATTCTTAGAAACTCTCGCAGAACCAGGTTGATGTTCATGGCTAAGATGAACATAATAATGAGAACTCAAATGTGTTAGGTAAAACATCTGTGTGATATATGTTTTCCATTTACATGAACGGCAGCACAGTTCAATGACATCGCGTCCACTGTCACCCAGTAAATGAGATATATTTTCAAAAGGGAAGGTTCAAAGGCTGATGCCTACCTATCCTATGCAGGTGTTGAACCGTTGAACTCTTCTAGGTCAAAATAAAATATTTTATAAAATAATTTTATTTGACGGTTTTCGCCAATTTCATTCATGTGGGGGATTGTTGGAAAATGCTTATGAATAAGCATTTTGAGGCTCAATTTTAAGCATGGTCCACTTCGTGTTAGTGGTTGTTATTGAATGATTCAGATACTCCTCCGTGAGTAGTTCGAAATGGTATATTCATATGCTTAAAATGGTACTTGGGTGAATGAGAAATTGATGCTCAAAGTTCACCCATTGGTGTTGGAAAATAAAGAGAATTAAACTTGTCCCACATGGGAAAGCTATTAGAGAGAAGTTGTGCTTATATATGATTGCTCATATGTAGATGGGTAAGAGTTATAAGGATAGAGGCTCTCTCTACGTGCGCGCGCAAGGGGGGTGCAAATCAAAATCCGAACAGGCTTGGCTCGTGTGCACCCGCGCGTCCTGCGTACACGAATGCCAGACCAAATTGTGCGGGCCCGGCCCAGCCAATTTTTGCAAGTCTCTTTATTTTTCAAAGCCTTTTGAAGTTCCATAACAGTTGAATTAATGATATTAATTAACTTGGTGGTTACAAGCTAATGGAAGGTCTCTCACTCATGTGATTAATTGGCATGCTTAATTTTCTTTATAAGGTAGCTGTGTTTTGTTTTTGAGCAACATCGTATACGCACAAACAACAAAAGAAAAATAGTTCAAACACCTTGTGGTTCGTTGAAAACAAGTTCGATGGTGCCCATACTTGTTTGTTTCCGTTGCATCCTGAGAAACAAACGTCTCATGTTCTACTGCACCTTCGGTAGGGGACGAATTGTTTTAAGGAGATTGTTGCCGCATCAACAAGCCTCGGAATAGTGAAGCATTGGGTCTGATCTTGTTTACTGGATCGATTCTAATTTGATTACTGGATCGTCAGGGGCTGATTTCAAGGTCTGAAGCACCTTCCTCTTCAGGGTCCGCTCATAAGGGTCCGCTCTTCAGGGTCCGCTCACCAGGGTCTGACTCCGCTCGTCAGGGTCTGCTCGTGTGGGTCTGCTCTTCAGGGTCTCCTCTCCTCATCAGGGTCTGCTCTGCTCATCAGGGTCTGCTCTGCCCATCAGGGTCCGCTCTGCTCATCAGGGTCCGCTCTGCTCATCAGGGTCTGAAGTATCATATCAGGGGCTGAGATTAATTCTGATTCGGATTTTCCCAATTACCGTGAAATAATTGTAATACTTGTAATACATTGAGTTGGCTTGGATCCATACCAAAATAAAACCTTAGAGGTCAGGACTTAAGAGTTGGCACAATAATATCAGAGCCTCTTCCAAACGCCCCAAAACGGAAATATGTGGACGCCACGTCCAACCTTAGGCTCCAATAGATAGATTATGACATCACACATTGCCCTTTATAGAGGGTTATCTCCCTTATCTAATAAAACTTATTTTGAATAATTAAAAATAAAATCTTGAGGGGTCATGACTTTGCAGTTGGCCTTCCTAGACAGTCAAAGAAATTAAAATCTTATTAGTTAATAGGTTATCACATATAGACACGTATCAAAGTAGTTTCCCATCTGATTAGTAATAGAAAATGATCAGTCATACGTCACTAAATTTAAAAAAAAAAATCTGTAAATATATATAAAAAAAAAACTACTTGAATAGAAATGTTAAATTGGCTAAAATTATTAGTAGTTAACAACTCTGGACTATTTATCGCAAGTAAGTTTCCATAAAGCATTATAATGTTTTTGGTGTGTGTGAATGTCTCGTTAATGGCAAAATCAAAATCAAATCTATCGAAAAGAGGAACAGAAAATAACCATCGAATATGAAAAGAAAATTAATGGGCGGCACGATTAGAGGAGGCAATAAGAAGTGGAATATAAAAAAAAATTGAAACAAGAGTAAATGGAGGACTTGGTCAATAATACACACAAAACGGCGCAACTTGTAACGCTTTGCTTACTTGACCTCCACTATCCGCTTATTAGTTACTACTGCCACCAACGTGGATATAATTAAAACCAAATTATTTCCCAATCGCAACGAGAGCGCGTGGCAGACAAGACTAGTGAGGTGGGTGGTGGTGGTGCGCACCATGTGATGTGAGTTCGATAAAACAACGGCGCATGGCTACGGACGTGGTTAAGCACGACGACACCACGTTTGCCGGCAGCTATGTGTCGCCGTTAACTGTGAGGCCACGGTGAAAGTAACTAGACGAGTTCCATCCAATTCGAGATATTCACATTTAAAAAAAAATAAAAAATCTCCCTTGAACAAAAGAAAAAAGAAGGCTAGCTTAACACTTGCCACGTGTAAAAGCCACACTTTTATATACTCGTCGACAGCTAGGAAAGTTGTGCTTCCTTCGCAAGGAAGTGAATGTAAACCCCTAATCAATGGACTCACTACTCACTAGTCACTTTCTATAAGCAGGTTTAATTAATTTAGGGTTTTACCCAAACTGATGATTAAATAAAATAATTGGATTCCCATGAATCTGAAGATCCAGCTGTTGGACCACGAGGAAAGGGAAAGCACTTTTAAGAGAGACAATTATACAATTGGATTTGGACTGATTACTTATTCTCTTCTTTTTTTTTTGAAGTATTAAACCCTACAAATTAAATGCAACCTTGAAGAAGGGAAGAGAGAGGAAATGTAATAAATTATAAAACTTGGTTATTTATTTAATTACTTCATGTCAATTGAGTGGGGGTGGACAAGTTGAAATTGAAGGGAAATACTAAAAAAAACAGGCATAGTATGTGACAATAATAATGCATTGGCACGAGTAATGAGTGAATAATTTAGGCATGAAAATAAACATGGACCCAAGGCCAAGCTACACGCACTCATTTATCACTATGCAAGGACCCAAGATATACACACTCATTTACTTACTAAGCAACAAGTACTATTTTACTAATTTTGCTTTTCCCGATAACATTCAATTTTTTACCCAAATACAAAATAAGAGACTCCCATCCACTGGTTTTCTTTTCTTGAGCCCAACAAAAAGAACAAAAGCTGCTGCTGCTGCTGCATCACTTTATTTTCCCCCTAATTCTATTCCCAAAAAACCCTTCATAATCTACTACATTGGCATCATTATCACATTTTTTCCTTCTTAAGAAAACTTATCAAATATAGCTATGTATGCTGCTACTAAAAAGCTGTTCCTATTAGCAAAACTATCATTCATTATCATATCCCCATCATTTTTATTTATTGAATTTCTTCTTCTAATCTTGAATCTTCCTTCTCCTTTTTCAAAAACTCCCAGAAAAATAAACACAATTAGTAAAAACCCATTGGTGAAATTGATCAATAAGTCCACTCCTGAGGTAACCGGATCTCATGATTCATCGTTGTTTGCTGCGGCCTGATATTGCGCTTCTGATATGAAACCCCATTACTATTTCGATACCTCAAAGCAGCTGCATCTGCAGAATCACCAAGAAAAGAAACAGAAATTAATACCCAGTTAATAAAAACAATCATATAATTAAAAAATTAAAATTAAAAATGTAACGGGGGGCTTGTAGTTACCACTTTCTGGGACGTAACCCCCAAAACGAGGATGAATCGGAGCGCCCTTGTCATCAAAATTCAGGTTCAAGGCCTGCACCACTTTGGCCGGAAGCAAAACAGTAGAACATCCTGCTATTATAAAACAAAAATCAGATCTCTGAAAAAAAAAACAGAGCAACTGATTTGAAATTTAAAAAATAAATTAGACAAAAGTGAAAATATATTTAGTTATTCACCTGACTTCTTGCGAGGCTCAGGGGGCGTGATGATTCGGCGAGGCAAGAAAACGCCAGTTCCAGAACATTCTCTTTTGGCAACCGGAGCTCCGAGAAACACAGCCCGCATACCCGACCCGTTCTGTTGCTGCTGGGTATGCGGCTGCTGTGTTGTACGTTGCAGAGTCGGCCATGCAGAGGGAGACAAACCAAGAGGCCGTCCATTGTTTGTATTATTATTACTTCTCATCTCTCTATTCATTCCACCCACTTGATAGAGTCCATTGGGCTTGCTCTCTGTCTGTGGTTCTCCCCAAACAGACGAACCCTGTTGCTTCATCATCTGCTGTTGCTTCAGTTTCTGAAACTGTGTGACAAAACAAAAAGAATTGAGCCAAAAGACAAATATGAGAAGCTGGAGAGAATTTAATTGCCATGTCGTTTATGGGAGGTCCTCACTTGTGTAGCCAGTAACTTCTGGCGAGAAAGCGACTGCCGGTGGTGAGAGAAAATAGTACCAGCAGCATCAACGAGATTTGGTTGATGATTCTTTACGGGCAGTGAGATTGGAGATGGATTTCTTGGTGGACCCAATAGGCCTCTGTTGTGTTGATACCCGTATGATTCCTCGTTCACTCTCATCCTTGCTACTTCCCCTGCAGCCGCGTACAGCAGATCCCAAGTTCCCGGCGGGGAGGAAACCTGAGATTCACAGTTTGGGCTTCCTTTGCTTGAGCTCTGCCTGCAGCCACAACCTCTCCTGACCGTACAAAGCGTCGATTGCGGCGAGCCGGAAACAAACCGAGACTAAACAACAAACCAAACATGAGCAAATTCTTCAAATCGTAAGCAAACAGACAATTTAAAAGAGATTAGTACCTTAGTCGCAAATGCGTTGTCTTCAAGATTTGAGCGAGCTATTTGACGAGTCAAGCCAGCGATATAATCTTCCTCATCGCTTTCAGTCTCGGTGGAGCCCACCACCGACTCGACCGGAGAGCTGAGATCCGAAGAAGAGTGGCCGAAAGCCCCGAACCCGTACGGGAACTCAAAGGGAAACAAAGATTTGGTTGCTTCAGTTTCCAAGTCAAAACCCTCCTTATTGTTGTTGGTTTTCTTGAAATTGCTACCAGTCATGTCCATGAGTATGTCGTCGTCAGTAAGGAACTGAGGCGGCAGCCAAAACTCACCGTCGTGTAAACTCTCAGCCATGTTACAAAATATAGCACAAGATTTGAGAGGGGTTTTGATGACAAGACTAATGAGCTTTGCTGCTTCTTCAAGATTTAATAATAGTCGCCTCAGATGCTCAGTCCTATGGCCCAAGCCAAACGCTAAAAGAGAAAAAAAAATGAAGCTTGTGTGAGCGCTCTAGTTAGTTGTACAAGTTATAGAAAGCAAGAGGAGGAGAAAATGTTAGGGCAGTTTGTATTTGTAGAGGAAGAAAAATGTAATATTATATCTACTTTTCGCTCTCTCGATAGGAAGTTGTGTGACACGCGCGGGGTATACGAACGAGATCCGACGGTGGAGATTTGTGTGTCAGATTGGTGGGGGCCATGACGAGTTGCAGCCAGGTAAGAATTAGATATAGTGGAGTGGGGCCGAGTTAAGAAGCTAGACGGCTCAACGCATGTGGGGTGAGGGGGCTATGTATTTTTTTGATATATATATATATATTATATATATATATATATATATATATATATATATATTTTTTTTTAAATTTTTAGCTTTTTGAAGGGTGAGTGAGTGGGAGGAGGGAGGAGGTGGTGACTTAGTGGCTAAACAAAATCTCACGCGACGTGGGGCTGTGGGTGGGCCCCACTCACTCTTTTCTCTCATTGGCAATCCACTTGGCATTTCAGGGACGCTATCCTTTGCATGTAAGTAAATAATTAATTACTATTTTATTTTCAATTTTCAAAAACTTTTAAAGACATATTTGCCATTAGGATTTTCATGTATTTACCTGGTTCCCGTTCAAAACAGTGATATGCTAATAATCAATGCCAAACTGACCTAATTTCTATAAAAGAAGGAAATGTACACATCCATTTTCAGCTAATGCCCCGAGGCAATATCGGCTTTGGAGGTTTGAGGCAGAATTTTTTTTTTTTTTTACAAGCAATGACAACTGTGGGCACTCTCTAATCAAATATCTCAATGGAAAAATATAAAATAAAGAAAAATTACAATCGTAGTAATATTTATAGGCGTTTCTTCTTATGTGAAACGTCGTTTTACGTTTGCGAAAAGACGAACCTGTTTTAAACCGACATCTGCATTTTGCAGTCTAGTACTACGACAATTTATGTTGGAATTATGTTACTATCTTTTTTGTATAGGGTCTTGTATATTTCAGTGAGTCCATAATTTTACCTAACAAAATGAACAATGCACTAATTTTTTTTGGTAACCGGATATTCGAGCCCTTAATTAATTTTTTGAGATTTGTGTCTCGTATTCTCAGAAATCTCTCATCACAAATCGATGTAAGTCGTTAATTTTTTATACAAAGGTCTTGAAACCCGAGAGAAAACAAACCACTCAAACTCAAAGTTTTTACCACTTAAGCAAATCATTGGGATTACCTGTAATATTCCTTGCTCGCAACACAAACGCGAACATTTTGGTTGAGACTTGCTCGCGTTAGATGTATGGATATTGATTGAGACTTCGGATTGAGTCTAAAAATATTTGGGATTATTTTGCATTCATTTCACATTAGATTTCCCATTCCAATATGTTCGCGTTTGTGTTGCGTTCGTGTGGGCGTTCGCACGCAAGCCATCATTTGTGTTTGAGGAACGTTCTTCTATCCGTTCGAACGAAGCTTTCTAGAGAACATTCGTTCGAGTCACGTTTGACAGGTCGTTCAAACGTAAGCCTCTAGAGGGCTGGCGTTCGAGTTACGTTTGACAAGCATTCGAACGCGACAACTATTTTTAGACATAAAGTTCTTAATTTCAGCCCACTATATAAAAGCCCATGTAGACTTTTTCTTCAATTTTCTCTCTTCTCCCCCTCGTGACTTTTGCTCTCTCAAAACACTTCATATCCTTCCTTAATCAAGCTAGATCTTGAGAGATTTGTACATTTTCAAGTTTTAGCGATAAACCCCGCTTCGCTCCTACAGATGATGACTCCAATGGGGATAGAGAATCGGCCCCGAAAAAATATATTGTAGTATTTATAGAGATGGCAATTTCGCCCACAAATCTGTAACCCGCAAAAATCTGCCAGCAATATGTAGGATTTGGTAAGAATTTAAACGGATTTGGTGCGGGTCTGGTAAATTAAAATAAAACCCACTGCGGGTTTGGTACGGGTTTAAGAATTAAGCAAAACCTGCGGGTATCCGCTATCCGCAAATTTAAATTTTTATTTTATATCTTTTAGGGTAAAAAAAAATTCACTCATATAAACGGACTCACATTTTATAGTTAACTTTATCATTATCACGTCACCGATCTATTCATGATCAGACCTCCGCCCATTCGTTGGGTGTGGACTGATGCTCATGATATCCAGTGCGTATCAAGATAGGATCTGTCAGCCCTGTGTACATGGTATAGGCATCCTCACGTGTTTACGATCTAGTAAATACATGGTCGTGGTATAACTTCGGAAATCAGTTCCGAGTGTTATTTAGAGATCGTAAATTGAAAGTCGATTATATTATACCGAACGGGTTTGACGTTTTTATCTATACTCCAGGTATAATATGGATAGTCTGTGACGGAGGGATTATACGTATGCAATGACCTCGGCTTGTATAGTTTAGCGAGATTATATGTGGTCGTCATAATTCATAAGTGGGTGAATTATGGACACGAAATTGGATTTCGTGACGGATAAACCTAAACTTAGAGAGTCTCACAATATGAATTGTACTCATTGAGCACTTGAGCAACTCGATATGAATAATACAGATTATTCATAATACTTCATCGGATTAAATGAGTTAATTCGAATCGTTTAATCGGTTAAACGATAATATATGCATAAGGGCATTTTTGTCAATAATAATTAATATATATTTGTATTTGATACAAATTTGATTTGATACATCTTAATTATTTGTCAAATGAGATTTTGACACATGCCATTAATATATGTATTTGTTATTTAATGTAAATAAAATACATATATAATAATAATAATAATAATAATTAATTATTTAGATATTTAATTGTTAAATATTTGAATAATTAATTGATAAACTTTTTTCATAATTGTTATGAAATATGTTTAATTATTATTTGAACACATGACATGTTTTTTATTAAGCTAAATGTGTGTGAATTTGATTGGCCACCAAAAAGCTTAATATAGTTTAATTAGATTAAATTGTAAAAAATGACCATAATACCCCTAAATGACGGCAATGCAATTTTAAAAAGGGAAATATTTTCTTCTTCCTTTATTCATCATCAATGGTCGACCAAAACACCATAAAAAGGCTCTCAATTTTGGTTTGAAGAAACCATGAAGAAATGAATGAAAATCAAGAAAAAAAAAAAGACTAAGGATTTAGGAGATTTAAGGTAATACTTCAAAACCCTAAGCTTGGAAATTTAGTTTCTTGTTTCTTGATGATTTAGAAAGGTTTTAGGGTTCCTTCAATTATGAAAAATTGGGGTTTTTGGTTGTTGATGATGGATTGGAAGCTAATGAAGCATGTGTGAAGTGTATTGGATGGAATTAATGTAATTAGTATCCAATTTATTCATTTGATGATATGTTGTCATTCTAGAGTGTTATGACCACTCTTATATCACCTAGAATTATTCTTGGGTTGTTCATATGTGGTGACTTGATTTGGTGCTTTGATTAATTGATTTAATCTTGAAAAATTGGATTTAAAGCATGAAAAATCTTAATTTTTGGTTCTGGATTAGATCTGTGCAAACTGAAAATTTTGTGATGAAAATAATGTGTTATGAATGTATTGGATGTGTTTTGGGAGTTGTAAAAATTGTCGGAAAGTGTTTCGGAGTTGAAACAAACGAAAATGGTGAAAAACAGCGTTACCAGGTGACTTTTGAGCCAAATGGGTGACGGCTGTCCAAATAGTGAGTTCGTCACTGTTCGGGCAGCCCATGAACTGTCCTAACACTATTGGGGCTGACCTGGGCAGCCTCCATAAGTGTCGGGTTGTCGGTTCGGTCAAAAATATGTTTTGCGTCATTTTGCGGAAAAATATTTTTCGTAAAAGTTTCGCGACGTTTCATACATATTTATGTCGCTATTTGATATCGAATAAATAGGTTTAGGTGAAATATGAATAAATTATTCATATTAGATATTGAATAATTTATTCGGTAATTTGAAAAAGTTTTAAATTATGATTTCGCCCGAACCGCGTTTCCGCCGCGCCCATCGCCCAAAACCCCAACAGATTGAGCCAAAGACTTTGAAATGATAACTGGCCACCTTGTATGCAAACTTCGTTGGGCCTAAATTTTTTTTAGTTATGATCCAAAAGTGCTAAAACCTGAATTTGATACCCCTACCGGCTTTTGTCCAAAAAGGTTACGCCTTATTTTTTCCCATTTGGATATTCTTAAACGTTCTAAGCCCATCCTAAAAACAACCATGATTACGGAGGGTCCAATTAATCATTTTTAAACAAAAGCATGGTCATCATACTAGGCTTAGTCATTTTTGTAAATGGGCGGCCTTTATCTTTTAACGTTGGAACGGAACCAAAGTAACCAAGGTTTACCCTTTGTAGTATAGGAGAGAACAAGCTTATGTACCCTCGTTGGTACATAAGTTAAGCCAACCTAGGACAAATATGAGATTTACCATGTATGGGGGAGAAATAAGATTGGAAGGATGTATGATGATTGAACATCTCACGCATTTCATGCATTACATACATACATACGTCACACTAATATTTTTTGCAGCCATTGTATCAGTCTGTTGAGTTAGTCAAAGGTCAATCAATAAAAGTTAAGAATGGCCAGCAGTAACAGTACTCGCACCAAATGGAAGATAAGTTAAACAAAATAACCGAACAACTACTAACTTTGACCATTGCTATGATCAACTAGATGACACCTCAGATGGTTAAGGCCGAAGCGAGTAATGAGAGGTGTGAGTATAATAAGCTCTACGACCAAATATGATATAAGATAAACAGTGGAAGAGGCTCATGAAGTGGAACATCGAAAGTTAACATCGTCCAAAAGTGACACTTCACCAACCTTGGAAGACCGATGTCCGAGATTTTGGATGAACTGAAGAGACAAAGCATGTTGAAGCCATTAGAACCCAAACATTTGCCAAACCCAGTGCTCTGCTATATGGACCTAAACCAATACTGTCATTTTCACCGGTCTCCAAGGCATGAGACGAACATATGTGTTCGCCTCAGGCATGAAATATAGAACCTGATTGACGCTGGAAAAATACCAGATCTTGAAGAAGTCTCGGCCACATAGTAATTGGGTTCCAGATCATTGTATTTGTATCGTTATTTTTTTTTCATGTAATGACTCTATTTCTTAATAGTCAATGATGAAATAAAATGGATTTTATAAAATTTTCCGTCTCTTTACAAAAGATAAGCATGTCTAAATCGTATGGGTAAACCTGCATGAGAGATGTTTATGAATGTCTGTATGAGTAAATTGGTATATAAGTATATGTGTATATGAGTATATGTGTATATGTAACTCGAGGTTTAGGCATTTCGAAGAAGTTTGGATATAAGATTTTTTATCCGCATCAGGTACGTTCTGGGTATGTATATGTAACTCGAATGTTAACAGTCTAAAAGGTATTTCGTATAAAGGATTTAGTGCTTGATTTGTTTTCAAGAAAAATATTCTTTTAACTTTTTGATTTGATGATATTTCAAACGTTTTGAGATATTATATTTTTGTTCAAAGTTTTAGATTCGTATCAGGAAGCTTATGAACTTTTTGGATCGAAATAAGGATGTAGTTTTTAGAAAGATATTATGTTTAACAAGGTTAAAATACAATACAAGGTTTAAATATTTTTCAGACAAATAATTATATGTGTATAAAGACATGTACATGGTTGCTAAATCAAACCGTAACCGAATCGCAACTGAACCGTTGACGAACCTAACCGTTGTCCAATCTAACCATAAATCGCAACTGAAATGGATGGGTCCGTTTCGGTTAAGGTTGTGCCAAAATTTCAATCGCCCAAACCGACAATTGGACCGATTCGAACCATAACAATTATGATTTCGGATCGAACCGTTAGCCGTTACAATTTTTTCTTTAATAATAATAAATTTTAAAATGTATAATTTGTCCCTGACAACAACTATATTTTCGGTACATAATAGACATCATAACAAATTAAAAAACATTATAAATAACCCAAAATATTTTTGTAAGTGTGTAATTTCTTATCCTTGATTGGTGGGAAAAACGTCAAGGATTGTTTCTAGTCCTGACCGTGATTGCAATGGATGTATTAGCGACATTGGTCTCAACTGTATCTATAGAGCATGCATTTAGTATGGGCGGTAATATTCTTGATGACATAAGATCAAGGTTGAATCCAGAGAAGTTAGAAGCTCAAATGTGTCTTGACGATTGGTGTAGGGCGGAACGTCGTGAATATGAAAATCAGTTGGAAACTTTTGAAGATTTGTGTGATAACACAGACACAATTGGAACCGAATGCTCGATAACCAGACTGCATTCCTCGTATGACGATGAATAAAATGTTAATGTGATAAATTATTAAAAATCAAATGTAACAGAACCACGTGCGCTTTGATTCCTCTACGCCCCAAGATGATACGTAAGTAGCGTATGTAAGTGTAAGCTCTTTTTTTTTTTTTTGCAAAACAATAAATAAATTATCAATATCTTTAGTAAATTTTTAATTATTTTTATAACAATTTAAATTAATTTATTTACTATTTAGTAAATCTTTAATTTTTTTTAAATAATTTAATTTAATTTATTTAAAAAATCGGTTTCACACCTTAAACCGAATCGAACCGGACGATGCGGCCGATTTAAGGTTCAGTTGCGGTTCGATTTCGGCAGAACTGCAACCGATCAAACCTTAAACCGAAAACATATACATGTAAATATGATTACTTATAATAAACTTGAAATTCATTCTTATTTCTCGTGATGTGAGTGGTGACTTGCTGTGTTTTATAACTCACTCCACTTCAGTTCGCTAGTTTTGCAGGTTGGTAGCTAGATCAGTGGGCCACCAAGTTTTGGATGCTTGAGCTCGAGACGAGGGATTACCCGAGTTGCAAGCATTTATTCTAATGTCATGGGAAATGTGTTTGTGTATAGAAGTTTGTTGTGTATTATGTCGTGCAATGCATGTTGGTTTATATATGTAAATGAATGTTTTAAGTTGTATGTATAATTGTGGACACAAGCCCTTGCCTAATGAGATTTGATGTGATTTGGTTGGACCAGAGATCATTTTGTTAATTATGATTGATACAAGTTATCAAAATGTTAAGGTTTGTCCTACCCGTTTCTTGTTGGTTTGCGGTTTAGGGAGATGGATTATCCATATCTCATGCTGGTAATGTCATGTCTTTTGCGGGATGTTACATTACCTTTACCACCAATTAGAGAATTTAATTACCCAATAAAATTTGAAATCATGCTAGACGTACAATTTTACGTGTAAATTACATGTGGGAGTTGGTAATAAAAGTCTCATTTCTACCACCGCATGAGATGAGATTTCATTATTGATGGGAATTTACAATATTGCTCATAAAGTAATTAATTAATATTAATTTATAAATAATGAATAAAATATATTAATAATTAATAAATATTTAATAATTTAATAAAAGAAAAAAATAATAATAATTAGTAATTTAATACATTAATAATTAATAAAAACTAAGTAATAAATTAATATATAATTCTAACAAAAGACATTTGTTTTTGGGTATGTTGTTATTTATTATTTTACTTTGAATTAATTTTATAAGTTTTTCATGAATGTTTTTTTATATTTGTTGTGTTTCATTATGTAAACTCTGATTATTAGCTATTGTACAGTGACAGACAAGATTTCAAGTTCAATAAAAAATTTAAGCTTAAATTAAATAAAGTATATTAAATTTCATTGAAATTTATCCGAAAGAAAATTAAATATTTTAAAAGTTATTTATAATTAGAAATATATTTTCAAATTAGAGAGTAAGACAATAAAGAAACTATAATGCGAATTAGAAACATTGTTTGAGAATTGATAGATTAATAAATGAGACATAAATATTTAGTATAAATAAATCAATTATCTCATTTAAATTATAAAATTAACTAGATTTGGATGATTTACAAGATCAATATCTAAAATCTTATAAGATTTTTGTGATGATATAAAAGTATAATTAAAAATGTGTTCAATTAGTAGAAAATGCTAGCTCTATATAAATTATTAAAAAATGATAAAGTAGCAAAAGTGCGCGAAGCTGGATGACGTGGCAGCAATGCAGATTTTATGATTCGGCAGCTTAACTGTCTATCTGTCGTTGGTCGAACACCTGGCATCTTCCGTTTGTTTTAACGGCCGATTTTCATTAGACGTCATTACGGCGTGTCTTTTTCCAACTTCAAACTGCCCTCTCGCCGGCGTTGGACCGAAAATTATATTATGTGCCGAGTATATATGCCATATCTCTCACAGCAGACGGGTTCCATAACTGTGTGGGGCCCGCCTGCTGTGAGAGAGATGACATATACACCCGGTACATGATATACCACCTCGCGTTGGACGGCGCATCTCTCTCTTTGTATCAGCTATGTGGACGCAACAATCATTTATAAAATTCAATTTAATCAACAATTATAGGCACAGAATAGCAGTTTCGTAAATAGGAGGCACGTGGTATGGACGTGCTTCAGAGCATAAAATTCTAATGTCCGTACATCTCATTCGACTAAAATCAAAAGTCTGTACTCACATTGACAGCCGTCGATCATGTAGCATTAGAAGCGAAGATCGTATCGTGTGATTTCCTCACATCATTAGCGCGTGAGATTATGAAATTTCACGTGGGACGGCGTGCAGGCAATGAACTTTCTCTTTTGAAATTGCAGCAAAAAATAATTAAAAAATAAAATCGACAATCTCAACTTTATTTCAGTCGTGCAAATGCAGGATACAGCCCAAATAGTTGCTTCTAGGGGAAGTAATTAAAATGTCAATTTCATATCTTTGACTAGACCAGTAAAATGGGACGCATCCTAATTTTTTTTTGACACTTGAATGAATCACTTAGGATTTAAATGAGTAGGCACGGCTAACGATTCAGTTCGATTTCGATGATTCGGCCAACGATTCGATTTGGTTCCGATCGAAATCGAACCTAACGGTTCCCGATTCCACATTATTGTGGAACCGAGAATCGAAATTAAAAAAATTTAATAATAAATTTTAAAAAATAGAAAAAATTCTATACCAAAATGACACTTTAATCGTAATGTTTTTTCAAACTATCACATCAATTTTATAGAATCTTTTTTATAAAATTCTTTTAACATAAAATCATTTTTATAGCCAACTCTTGGCTAGTACTTTCTTCATATAAGCGATGTGAGATATTTGTTACTTGGCTATTGCGTCTCACATCGCTTATATGAAGAAATCAATAACAAAGAGTTGGTTATAAAAATAATGTGGGCATTCATGTTTTAGTATTGAAATTTTAAATCTCACTACTATTTCTATAAAAATTATTATTAATTTTTTTTTAAAAAAATTGGATACGGTTTTAGGGTTCCAAGCCGTTGGGGGAACCCGGTTCCAACCGATTCGATTAGGGTCAAAACCCTAACCGAACAGGTTAATTACGGTTCCGGTTCCGGAACCGGAATCGGTTGGAACCGGAATCTGTTGGAACCGGAACCTTGGTCGGGTCTATAAATGAGTGAACTTTCGAGTTAAACTAATTAAATTAAATTTTAAAATATAAACGATCATAAGTATAATAAAATCTCTATACATTAATAATGTTGGAATCATGAAATTCTATTAATTCAAATAGGTATTAATTAATCGATAAATTAATATTTTATCAATTTAAAGGGTGATTTTTTGATTTAGCGAATATAAATTTAATTACATAAAAAAATCATTGTATGTATATCACTAATACAATGTATCATATTTCGTAAATTAATTTAAAAAGAAAATTCACTTATATTAATTTGTCGTCTTAACTTGAACAATTAATGTTTAACAAGAGACAATAGCAAATTATTTCCGACATTGTAAAATTCGCTCAGGAAATGAAGCAGCCTCAAAGAACTTAAATGAAGCAAATTCTAAAGAAGACATTCATGAGCTTGAGAACATGATTAATGATTTCGATTACCGTAATAAAATAGATGTCAATCACCTGTTAGATTACTCGCATGAAAATAATGAATGTTCAGAGATCCAAAGTTTAGAAGAAATTGTAGCTAGTGTCATTGAAAATCCAATTGAGGATGAAACTGATGATGATTTAGTATATTCGGAACCAATCACGTGAAATAAAGCACTCATAGCGATAACAACTCTTCATAATTTTTTATTGCACTTCGAGAATGCAACATATGAGCTTTTGAATATAAAGAGAAAAGTTAGAAATTAAATCCACTTAGATTTAAATTTCAAGGAAAAAATAAACAACGATATATTCATATTTTACTAAATTGTCCTAGTTATGTTTGTAATTTTAGAAAATTATTAATTTATGATATTGACGGGATTATAGATTTAAATAAGGGTCTTTTTAAAAATTATTATTTTATTAATTTATCATAATTACTAATTTTGTATACTATCCCAAGTTGAGACTGAGAAAAAAATATTACTTTAGTGAGGTTATTAATTTATCGAGGTTTAACTGTATTTGGTACTAAAATAACATATTTTGTTGAATTTTGTCAATATTGTTTTTTTTTTTTTTTTAATCTTATGTTTTGTAATAAGAATGTCTTCTTAAGATGCAATTGCAACCCTAGCAAAAGAACTTTCTAACATGGGAATCAATAAACAAAGAACCCATTTTAATAAATATTACCATTTGGGAAAAAAATTTGTCCCCCTTAGGGTTTTATACTTTATATTTTGTAGTGTTTAGTTTACAAAACCAAATGGGATCAAAAGGATAATATATAAATAAGATCACAAAATGATAAATAGCGGCGTTCATGTCGTTTTGTCCTCTATATATGTATGTGTAACATGTCGTTTTGTCCTTGTCGTGGCCGGACAAATCAAATTAATATCATAACAAATTAATAAATTATCGAAAAATAATTTGTGATTTTGCAAGTACTTAAATATAAAAAGTGTTTTAAAAATTGACGAGTGCTAAAATAACAAATAATAACTATAAATTCAAATTAACTTGAATAATTAACACTATGGAGGGGTGAAATGAAAATTGTACTTAGCCAAAAATAGATGGCAAAGGCCAAAGAGCATAGAGGGAGATGAGGTTTTGACAAAGAAACCCGACCTAATTCTATAGAGGAGTTCTCCCGAGAGCGGGAGTACCGTAAAAGATAAAGCAAGTTGAGATACTGACCCGACCACATAAGTGATGTTAATTTGTTTTCTGAAAGTTTGTTAAACCTGACCTGAAGAGGACATTGTCTATCAACCCGATCTGGTTGGGAGAGTTGGACAAAGCTTTGATTAGTATCATCTGCTTCGGTATGCCGATCTGAGGAACAAAGATGAGATCACAGGCCGACCAGTACTGAGGTTGTGTGACATATGCCTTAAGTCAGAGGATATTCTTCTAAATGGCTAATGGTGATGGTGGGAAAACAATGATTCTCATTAGAAGTAGCCCCTGCCAGCCGCCATAAGCCGGTGCAGTGTCAGAATAATGGCATAGCAGAGTTGCTAGAGGCCGGTACAGTGGCAGAGAAATAAGCTAATCTGATTGGCCAGTTGGAAAGTGGTTGATGAGAGTTATGACTGCAATGATGGCATAGTGACATGAGATGACATCAGAAGAGGTGAAATAGTGAATTTGGAAGCCTATATAAAGGGGTTGAAGTCTCAGATTCCGGGGTTGACAATTTGAGTTAGCAAATTTTGTATCTCACAACTTGTAAAAAGAGAAGAAGTTTAAGAACTTGAGATAGAGAGAGAAACATGGTAAGTTACCCGACCAGTTGAGAGAATTGTACCAGACTTATGTAAGACCCGGGGTGTTTAATCACTTTGTGAGTTCATTTTCCCATTTGTAGCTCGGGTCGGTCTTAATCCCGAGCAGTAATAAAATATTCTTCTTTCTCCCATGGACGTAAGCATGAGCCACTCTCCGTCGAACTACGTAAACTTTGTGATTTATTTGTTTGCTTGTCAAGTTTGTTGTAGTTCTCTACTAACCAAACAAATTCATTGTTGAATGAGGTTTATTCGATGGATAAATTCTCATATTATATTTCAAACAAAAAACAATGGTCAACATTATGAATTCAAATTCAAACTCTATTCATATAAACTATCGATTAATGTTATGAATATAAATTTTTATATAAATTAACGTATTTTTAAATTATTGATTAGATGATTTTCACATAAATTCACATAATTAATTGATGTATCCTTATCGTTGCTCTTGTACCATCATCGTATGTACCAAATTATTTGTTTTTTGTTTTTTGAAAATATGAGATAGGAAATATCAATATAATTTTGTCACATCAACTTGAATGGTTAGAGTTTATATAAATTCTATACCCTTGATATTTTTTCTTAAATCGCTGGAAATTTCGCCGTCAAATTATCTCTTTCGGATTTAAGCGGAGCAGGTGAAACCCCTGATTATCTTGGGCTCTTACAAGAAACGCACTCCCTGGATTCTGACCCAGGAACTGAAGGTCAGATTCTGAGTCCTATACCACCAAGTCATTCCCCTTCGGGACCTATACCCCTGATCTTTTTTTTTTTGAAATCGTTGGAAACCTCACCGTCAAACCACCTCTTTTGGGCTTAAGCGGAGCAGGTAAAACCCCCGACTGTCCAGGCTCTTACAAGAAACGCAATCCCTATATTTGAACCCATGACCTCAAGATGAGATTCCGAGCCATACACCACCAAACCACACCCATTGGGACCTATACCCCTTATCTCACTCAACGGTAAATGCTAAATTCTTTGAAGTCATATCACAAAATTTATTAAAAATAATAATAATCAAATTATATTATTTATATGGTAATTAAACATGTTCACCAGGGATAGTATTTTTGTCCACAAACTAGTAATTATCTGCCCAATGTGAATAGGATTTGTAAGTGTTTTAGTTGATTTTGTGTAGGTTTGGTAATTTAAAACAAATTTTGTTACGAATTTTGTGAGGTTTTGATAAATAAATAAATATCAGTATGTATCCATTAAACTCACATTTTCATTTTTTTTAATCTATTTTATTTGTAAGTTTAAATTAATTTTATATTGAAATATTTATGTTGACGGTGGATTTTGGTCTCAGGGCAATATGAGAATATCATTCCCGAGGTAATCCTCCTTCAATAGTGAATTTGTTTGGTTATGGGGGAAACCAAAAGCAAACTTAGCAGAAGGTAGATAATGCGCCAATCAAACAAGGAGATTTAACGTGGTTCGGCGGATTTTTGTCCGACCTACGTCCACGGGCACAAACATGACTATACTTTTATTACCGAAACTCGTAACTCTTGTGTTTTTTACAAGTTTGATTCTGATGCCTTTTACACATACTCTACCATTCTATTTATAATAGTGAAGAAATCAGTTTCCTTTTAGTATGAGGTTTCCTAGTTGAAATAATCTCATGCTCCCTCAAGGAAACATTTATCAAATCTATCTCTACTTCCTTTATCCTTCTAGGACACTGTCTTTCATCAGTATCTCTTGTGAAGGTAGGATTGTCTTCTTATCCGCAAGAATAAGGTGTCATCTTCCGGAGCATGTATCGCTATCTGCTCGGTCTTCATGAGGTCGGTCATGATAGTCCTTTGAATTGAGAATGCTGCTGTCGATCTGATAATGCTCGGTTATTCACACCAAAGTGCTCGGCTGCCAATCATAAATAGCTCGGTCTCTACCTGTTGTGGTCGGTCTGTAACCATAATGTGATCAGCTTCTTATTGCAAATTGCTTGGGCCCTTACTGCTGGCTTTCTATGGGTCGGGTCGGTATTAATGATCTCGCCCAAGAAGGGAGTTACCCTTTTACCCTTGTCGTGCTGTTTTAAATACCATAGTCCCTGAAAACACCATCAACATATGTCCCATAGTTCTCGGTTCCAACGAGTAGGCAAGTTGGTGCCGGGAACTATATAAAGATGGTGTGTTTATTATTTCGTTTGGTGGTCGATCCGAAGTCGAACCGTCTCCTCTTTTCAAGCATATTTTCTCGAGACGCACAACCGTAATGTCTGTTTAAATGCCCATCAAATCATTTTTAAGGTTTTATTGTGAGCTTGACACTTGTCGAACATCCATCCGTTTCCCGCCAAAAGTGAAGAAGACCCACCGTCCGCTGCTAGCACCTGTATGTATCCGATCCCTTCCGTTTATTCAACCTTTCGGATTTGTTTCTGAAGTCGACACCTGGCGCACATCCGAGATTCTATTATGATCCGACGACCAGGTTTATTCTGATGTTGTAATGGGAAGGCGATTTGAGTACCCTCGCATCTGCTTGGTAGAATTTCATCAGTTTCAAAATTCTTCTTTCCTTCGGCTACGAAACGTCGGATTAGAGCTTCTCAACGTGTTTTTGTCATTTCCCGAGCAGATATCAAGTAAGTTTCCCGAACGACTTTCCTTTCTCTTACTTTTTTCTTGCTTGCTGTGTTCTGCTGTGCCTTTGCAGTTTTCTCATTTTGTTTTGATACTTGCTAGGGAGAGATTTTACTGAATACTTTGCTTTTAGGGTACTTAGGACTTCATAGATTTAGTTTTTTCTGGGAACTTAGGATAGCTTGCGAATCCCTTGGTCATTTTTCAAAATATGGCTGCAGACTGACCTCGCCCTTTTATTTTTCGGACGTCTAGGATGTCTGATGACAGTTCTTTCCCTGAAAACCCTGTTAAAACCTTGGCCCCTATTGCTGAAGAGCTTTCCTCTGGCTCGGGAGCACCCAACGTGGAAGACCTTGATACTACCCCACCCCTTCTGAAATTGAACAGGATACTTACCATCAGAGGGTTCCTCGGAAGGATCCGGAGCCCGGTGACTTTGACAGCTCGGCTCTGGACATGGTTCGGCCCTCTAAGATAACCGAGGATGATCTAGCACTACTTCGGCAACGATATGACATCCCGATAGACATTGCTCTTGAGGTCCCTCTCCCATGTGATCGTGTCAGTCAGCCTGACGAGGGTTCCGTGGCCGTTCTTCCAGCTTTCTTCGAATGCGGCCTCCGGTTGCCAATTCAACCCTACTTCGCCTGGATGCTGGCCGAGATGGAGATTGCCCCCTGTCAACTGAGTCTAAATAGTTGGAGGATCTTGGCCGGGTTGTATGTAGCTTGACATCGGGCGGGGTTTGGCGAACCTTCTTTTGAAGAAGTGAAGAGGTTATATCGGTTGAAGGCCAACCCAAAGACTCACCACGGTTGGTACTACCTTTCTGCTTACGACAGTTCGTCAAACGTCGTCCAAAAACTCCATGACTCTAATAAGAATTTCAAAGATCTTTGGTTCTGGGCCACTGGTGATTGGGGACGGACCCTGAGATCGGATGAAGAAGAGATATTGGTTCCGAATATCTTTAGAGCGGGAGGTTAGGAGGTTAACCTTTAGCTTTTCTGCCCTTAGTTTTTTTTTTTTTTTTTTATGTTTGGATTCTTACCTCTTTTTTCTATTCCTCATAGCCTGTTGGAGGGATGCTCCCAAGATCTCCCTCCAGGTCCGGAAGCGGGTATTCTGGGCTCGGCGGTATGCCGCTCATTGGAGGGAGCTGGTAAACGATGCAGTATTTTTTGAATCGGGACTTGTTCGGACCGTTCCTCCTAAGGTCTCGGGTCGGATAGGTAGATGCCTATTGATCTTCTAGCCAACTCCCTTGTTTATTTATCGTGTCTGATGTCGTTTTTTTTTGTATGCTTAGGTCCTGAACCTTTCTTTTTGTCTTTGCTTTTTGCAGGTATGTCGAATAGACCAAAGTACCTCGATCGGTTGACCGGTACCGCGAAGAAAACTAGCCCAGGTGGAGCTGGTACTTCTTGGAAACAACCTGAATCTTCTGAGGATAGAAAGGTGACCGCGGGGGTAGAACGGACGAGCTCTCAAGGTCTATCTTCATCTCCTCGGGTGCCCCCAATGGGTGTTACCCGTCCCGATAGCCCTCCAAGACCTTCCAAGAGGAGGAAGCGTCGGTTTGGAGCTTTGGATACTCAATTGAGGCGAGAATTGGAGGAGGAGGAGACTCCGAGCAGAGAAACTCCAGTTCGGCATGATGGTCCTTCCAAGAAATTGAAGGGTGCTGTGGTTCTTGGAGTTGATGACCTTGGGAAGAATATTATGGAGGCTACTTCCCATTTAGTACCGGCTTTCAATGAGCTGGCCGGGGCCGTACCTCCTGAGAAGATTCCGAGGTTTGAGGACCTTTCACCCGAGGAGGTAGTTGCAAAGTTGTGCTCCCAGCTGGCCCAGGTCATTTCTTTTACTTCTCTTCTATATCCGTGGTGCCTTTCAGACTTTGTTTTTATTTTCCTAACTTCTTTTTTCTTCTCGGCATGCAAATTATTTGGCGGCCAAGAATAAGAATCTATTTATAAGCCTTTTGTCCGAAGGCGGCCAAGCCCAGAGGCTTCAGAATCGTCTTTCTGAAGTGGAGGCCAAGCTGGTTAGTGCCGAAGAGAGGAATATGGATCATGAGCTGGCTGCGGTTGATGCTGTCAAAACAAACAAAGCTCTTAAGGCTGCTGCTACTCTAGAGCGCAAGAACGCTGAAGAAGCTAGAGCAAGTTTGGTGGATGCCCGGGCTGAGATCGGGCTCTTTAAGGTGGAAGTAGGCAATGTGGAGTATAAGTTGCGGGCCAAGGAGGAGGAACTGGAACGGGCCCGTGCCAAGCTCAGGGATAAGGAACTTGAGTGGGAGGCCGAGAGGGACTCCATTCGTCTTGAAGGGGTCAGTGATTGTGCTGAAATTATACCAATGGTGCTGCCTGACCAGGATATAGGGCCGATCCATGCAGCCATTCGTTTCTGTAAAGGGGAAATATCCGAGGAGGAGTTTCAGAAGTAGTTCCCCCTTCTTCCGAGGAAGCGATGGATCCCGACCCGATTTCTGTTGCTCCGGTCCCGCAGGTTTCCCAAGAAGACCGACCTGAGGTTCCTGCTTCTGGCGAGGACTATCATGAGATTCCACCTCATATCCTTGAAGTAGGGGTCTCCTATGTTGCCGAGGCTGAAGCTGTTGTTCCCCCTCTTGAGACCGAACCGATCCACCTGTCGTCTGAGCCAGCCGAGGAAGAACTTTCTGCCCCTGTGCGGGCTGATTAAAAAGGGGTAACCCGGACGGGGCCCTGTGTACACTTGTCTTTTTTTTTTTTTTGTAATAATACTTCATATTTTATTCGAATATATTATATATTATATATATATATATATATATATATATATATATATATATATGTGTGTGTGTGTTTTCTGCTTTTCTCTTCTGTTCCTTGTTCTGGGTGTTCTTCTTCAAATGATTATTTAAGGCTTGTTCGAGAGGGGATAATACGAACCGAGACCCAAATTATTCAGTGGTCGAGGATGGACTCTGAATTGTGAAGAACACGGATGATGAGATGCAATCGGTGGGACGTAACCCGGCCCCGAGCTGTAATGAACACTTGGCCCTGGGGGAATGTTTCGTCCCCAGTCCAAAAGATAGATTCGGTGGGATGTGGCCCGACCCCGAGCTGTAAGGAATACTTGGCCCTGTGGGAATGTTTCGTCCCCAGTCCAAAAGATAGATTCGGTGGGATGTGGCTCGACCCCGAGTTGTAAGGAATACTTGGCCATGTGGGAATGTTTCGTCCCCAATCCAAAAGATAGATTCGGTGGGATGTGGCCCGACCCCGAGCTGTATAACCAAGTGGCCTCGGCGGAACGAAATCCAGCCCCGAGCCAAATAACTGAATGGCCTCGGCGGAACATAATCCAGCCCCGAGCCTGATAACTAAGCGGTCTCGGCGGAACGAATCTAGCCCCGAGCTGATTAATAAAGTGGCCTCGGCGGAACGAGTCCAGGCCCGAGCCGAACAATCATTGGGACTTGCTCCGAAGGGAAGGGAATCAACCTTTGAAGCCCTATCGAATCTGTCTTGGGCGTCCCATTTTCAGACCGATGAAAGAACAAAAAACAAAATTTTGGAAAATAAAACCAAAAAAGTGTAAACAATAGCACAGATACCCTATAACAGCGTCCTGTCCGAGGTCTCCAAAACATAATTCTGAACCTTTCAATTCAGTGTCCCGGCGAACCAGGATTTGGATCAGAGAGCGTTTAAATGGTAAGGGCACATCCTTTATACGTCGGGTCACTGTGGAGCCTGTGTATTGTACGAGGGCTCCTCCTTACCACGCTGGAGCAGGCACACGCTACAGGGGCACAACGCATCCCGTGATGCGCCTCTCTTGGATCCAAATGATGAATGGATCAAAGAGTGTTCGGGATACTAAGGGCACATTCCTCATTAGGTCCGGCATCACTGGAGCTAGCAATCGTCACATGGACATTTTCATCCCCCGTGCTATGCTTTCCCACGGATCCATTACATCGGGTAAGTGGGGATCAAAGAGTGCTCGACACATTAAAGGCATATTCCTCCTTATGTTCGGTAACACTGGAGTAAGCAATCGCCACGGGGGTATCATCCCTCCCCGTGCTATGCTTCTCACGGATCCTATGCATCGAGTATGTCCCGGAATATTCCGAAGACCCCGAGCTAAGAGAGACACTTGGTTCTGGGGGAATGTCTCGTCCTCAGACCAATGAGCATGACTCGGTGGGACGTAACCCGACCCTGAGCCGAATAGTCAAGTGGCCTCGGCGGAACAAGATCCAGCCCCGAGCCGATTATCGCAGTGGCCTCGACGGAACGTAATCCGGCCCCGAGTTGTTCGAAACATTAATGGCATATTCCTCTTTATGTTTGGTAACACTTGGAGCAGGCAATCGCCACAGGGGTATCATCCATCCCCGTGCTATGCTTCTCACAGATCTATACTCTGATTCACTTTCGTCCCTGCTGTTTAATGCTTGTATGGAATCGACTGATTCTGGTGTGACTTGTGCTTCTTTATGGTGGTAGCCGTGGTCGGGCAGTTGCGGGTTTTGTGCTTTTGAACCTGGGCCGTTGTATTGAGTATGTCCCCGGAGTTTTGAATATGGTTCACAAAATTTTTATTTTTAGAAGAGTGGGTGAAAATTTTGGAAAAGAAAGTTTTATTTATATTCGGGGACATACTGCCCTTCTTACAACTCTCTGCGGGTCATTTTGAGAGAGGCTTTATATTGAGTTTCCGTCCCTTGTCGGGTTGCTGTAAAAGAAAAGAAGGAATGGAGAATTTACTGAAAGTATTTTCTCAACATCTCGGCGTTCCATGGTTTTTTCAATCTTGTGCCGTCCAGCTGTTCTAGGATGTAAGCCACTGGCCTTATCACCTCTGTGATTCTGTAAGACCCTTCCCACTTGGCACCTAACGAGCCCTCCTCTGGTCGTCGGGTGTTTAAGGTGACCCTTCTCAATACTAAGTCGCCAGGGAGGAAAGAGCGGGTTCGGACTCTTCTGTTGTAGAAGCGGGCCATTATTTGTTGGTAGACTGCCGCTTTCATAGTTGATTTCTCTCTCCTTTCCTCGACCAGGTCGAGGTGGTTTTTGATAAGTTCTTCATTCTGCTCATTCCCAAAGTGGCAGACCCTGTGAGTTGCTACCCCGATTTCTGCTAGAATGACGGCCTCACATCCGTATGATAGGGAAAATGGTGTTTCCCCTGTGGAATCTTTGTAGGTCGTCCGATGTGCCCATAGCACTTCTGGTAATTCTTCGACCCATAAGCCTTTGCATGATCCGAGCTGAGCTTTAAGGTTTGCCTTGATGGTCTTGTTTGTTGCCTCAACCTGTCTGTTTGACTTGGGATGGGCTGGCGAGGCGAATTTTAAAGCGATCTGGACTGTACTGCTACAAAGTAATGCCTTTCGGACTGAAGAAGGCAGAGGCAACTTTTCAAAGATTAGTAAACAAAATTTTCAAACCACTCATCGGCACTTCAATGTTGGTATATGTGGACGACATGATAACAATGTCCAGAGAACCAAGAGATCACGTAACTGACCTAAAGAAAACCTTCGAGTTGCAGGAGATTATTTCAAATAGGAATCCACATACAAGAAGGAGTTTGATTTCTTCACTATTATAAATAGAAGGGTAGATTATGTGTAAGAAAAGGGAATCAAAAACTTGTAAAAAGCACAAGAAATACGAGTTTCAGCAATAAAAGTATAGTCCTGTTTGTGCCCGTGGACGTAGGTCGGATAAAATCCGCCGAACCACGTTAAATCTCCTTGTTTGATTGACGCATTATCTACCTTCTGCTAAGTTTGCTCGTGGTTTCCCCCATAACCAAACAAATTCACTATTGAAAGAGGATTATTCTTGCGGATAAGAAGACAATCCTACCTTCACAAGAGATACTGATGAAAGACAGTGTCCTAGAAGGATAAAAGAATTAGAGATAGATTTGATAAAGGTTTCCTTGAGGGAGCAGGAGATTGTTTCAACTAGGAAACCTCATACTAAGAGGAAACTTATTTCTTCACTATTATAAATAGAAGGGTAGAATATGTGTAAAAGGCATCAGAATCAAACTTGTAAAAAACACAAGAGTTACGAGTTTCGGTAATAAAAGTATAGTCTTGTTTGTGCCCGTGGACGTAGGTCGGACAAAAATCCGCCGAACCACGTTAAATCTCCTTGTTTGATTGGCGCATTATCTACCTTCTGCTAAGTTTGCTTTTGGTTTCCCCCATAACCAAACAAATTCACTATTGAAGGAGGATTACCTCGGGAGTGATATTCCCATATTGCCTTGAGACCAAAATCCACCGTCAACAATTTCTTTAAATGAGATTGAGACAGTTCGAAGATCTTGTTATGATTTGTTAAATAATTATTTAGGTACAAGTCAAATGAAATTAAAATGGTATGAAATATTGTTTTTATTTCAATATAATATGCTAATTATTGTCTATAACTTTATACTATTTTTTCTTCATACGGTTATAGTATATTATATAGTTTTAATTTATGTATTCTATTTTCTTTTCTTTATTAACTTGCATAAGTAGATTCTTCCAAAAATTTAGAAAGTAACAATTTCTTTGAATATAATGATGTCTTTGATGAATGAAGGATATTTCTTTTATAGTATTGTCTATTCATGTTTATTATAATTTGTACTTGTATTTGTGTTTTAAAAAAATATTGATATTTAATAAAATAAGTAACATGGGTGCAAAGTTTTTTTGATATTTTGTTATTTTGTTTCCCTCCTAAAGAACAATTTGTTGGTATATTGGTGTCATTAAATAGAAAACAAACATGCTTTAAACAAATCAAATCCAAAAAATCAAATGCAAAATCCTAAAATCCTAAAACTTGAAGTATAAAGAAAACTTGGAAAATTGATGAAAATTTCGATCCAAGTCGAGATAAAACTATGTCCTTAAGAACTTATTAGCTCCGTCTCGCTGCTCTACGGGTTTTGTAGCTAATTTTCTCCCAGGATAACTCAGATTCCTCTCATTCAAGGGGCACACCTTAAGAAGATCTTGAACTTGGAAATGGTGGGATTCTCTCTCTGACTTAAAACCAATGTAAGACTCAAATTTGTTTGGATGCAATTCATATTTCTTTCTATCTTTGAATGAACATGGATGCCTCCTTATAAAGGCATGGAATGGTGCCTCAAGGGCACCCTTTGGGTTGAGGTGCAACCCTCCAAAGTGTTATACCCCTCATATGCATCCCTTGGAGCATAAAACCATGTTACACTCAATTGGAGGACATGTCCCTATGAGGTACCATCCAAGGGACATGTCTCTCCTCCATCCAAACTATAGCATTTGAAGATTTGAAGAATTTACAACAATCCCCCACAATTATTCAAATATACATGCAGACACTTGAGAGATTTTCCGTGAACTAAAGCTGCATCGAAATAGGTAGCTTTCGCCTTGAACTTTTCCTAGTGAATGACAATCAGATTTACTTGGCAAACCAGTGACCCATAGTCTTGAACTGTCCTGCCGTTGGTGTAAACCAAGACAATTTCCAACACACAGCTTTACTTCGACCATTTTCCGTTCTACGGTTGTGTTCATTTCGGCCCGGAACAACGGTCCTGGATTCATCAAGCACTTTAGGGAAATCAGCCTGTAAAATCCCATGGAAGCGGCCTCACTTCTTACTTGAAATAAGTGATTTACTATGAAGAGGTAATCCGTCTTTACCCCATTAGGACTCATCTCCTAATATAGTGATCATTAAAAGCCTTAGCTTATCTTAACCTTGACATACAACACTCTGCGTCATTATCGGAATGGGAAAGAGTACAAAACTCTTCAGTGCTTGTTTTGAATTGAACAAAATTTCAGTTGTCCATTTTGAACCTAGATCTTGGGATCTCCAGTCAATTAGGTTGGGTTTCCACAGTGACAATTCTTAAATTATAGGCTTCAAGCCCATTCCCCTCGATGACTTCTCAACATGCTCTCTAGGTAAACCTTTAGTAAGTGGATCCGCTAGGTTTTCCTTCGACTTAACATAATCGATCGATATTATGTCACTTGAGAGCAGTTGACGTATGGTATTATGTCTCCGACGTATGTGTCGAGACTTACCATTATATATTATATTTTGGGCTCTCCCAATAGCCGATTGGCTATCACAATGTATGCTTATTGCTGACATCGATTTGGGCCAGCTAGGAATATCCTCCAGGAAATTTCGAAGCCATTCCGCTTCTTCCGCTGTTTTATCTAATGCTATAAAATCTGATTCCATAGTAGACCGGGCAATATATGTTTGCCTCGAGGATTTCCATGACACGACTGCATTGCCAAGTGTGAAAACAAATCCACTCGTAGATTTGGAATCCACTGTATCATATATCCAGTTAGCATCGATGTATCCTCTAGAACAGCATGATATCTCTCATAATGCAGACCATGTTTTGAAGTTTCTCTCAGATACCTCAAAACCCTTACGATGGCCATCCAATGGTTATGTCTTGGATTACTAGTATATCTGCTAAGTCTGTTCACAACTTGAGCGATATCAGGTTGTGTGCAATTCGTGAGATACATCAGACTTTCGATGATCCTTGAATACTCTAATTCGATACGTTTGAGCCAATATTCTTTGATAGATGAAGAGTTCGGTCTACAAGGGTTCTAGCCACATTTAGATCCCATTTGTTATATTTCTCATGTATCTTCTCAATATAATGAGTCTGAGATAATATATATCCGTTTGATGTCCTAAAAATCTTAATTCATAGGATCAATCAGCTACTCCTAAATCTTTCATATCAAATCTGCTGGATAACACATTCTTGGTAGACTGAATCATTTCATGATTACTACCAATTATCCGCATATCGTCTACATAGAGACACACAATGACATAGCCTTTTTGAGTTGATTTGGTGTACACACACTTATCACACTCATTGGTTTTGAACCCACTTGACAGCATCTCTTTGTCAAATTTTTCATGCCATTGTTTAGGTGCTTGTTTTAATCCGTAAAAAGATTTTACAAGTTTGCACACCTTCTGTTCTTGTTCAGGAACATTAAACCCTTCTGGTTGTTCCATGTAAATCTCTTCATCCAATTCACCATTCAAGAATGTCGTCTTTACATCCATTTGATGTATTTCAAGACCAAATATAGCTGCTATGGCTATTAGCATTCTTATCGATGTGATACGAGTCACTGGTAAATAGGTGTCAAAGTAATCAAGGCCTTCCTTTTGTCTATAACCTTTTATGACAAGTCTTGCCTTATACTTATCTATTGATCCATTTGTTTTCATCTTCCGTTTTAATATCCATTTGTAGCCCAGTGGCTTACAACCTGGAGGAAGATCAACCAACTCTCAAATATGGTTTCGTAGGATTGAATCAATCTCACTTTTAATAGTGTCTCTTTCCACAGAGGTGCCTACGGAGAAGACATTGCTTCTTTATAGCTTTGAGGCTCATTTTCTAACAAGTATGTCAGAAAATCGGGACCAAACGACTTAGACGTTCTAGCTCTTTTTTTTCTACGTCTAGGTTCGATTGTCTCAACGTTTGCATGTTGATCTAATTCTTGGTCAACCTGATCAGTGTCTTTGACAATATCAATCGTTCTTTTGAGAAACTTTGTTTTTTATCTTTCATTACAAGGAAACGTCTCTTCAAAAAATGTCGCATTCCTTGACTCAATTATCATATTCAGATTGATGTCAGGAATCTCAGACTTGTGTACCAAGAATCGATACGCACTACTGTTGTGAGCATATCCAATGAATATACAATCAACAGTTTTGGGTCATATTCTAACCTTCTTAGGTTTAGGAAACATTACTTTGTCAAGACACCCCCACACTTTTAGGTATTTGTAGGAAGGTGCGTGACTTTTCCACAACTCATATGGTGTCTTATCCAATCTCTTCTGAGGAAGCTTGTTCAGAAAGTAGTTCGCGGAAAGCAAGGCTTCCCCCCATAAGTTCTGGGGTAAACCAGAACTTGTCAATATGGCGTTCATCATTTCCTTCAACGTTCAGTTTTTGTGTTGGTTTCTAAAGTTGTCCCAAGATCATTCAAGTAATGAAAATAATGTGAATACAATAAAGAAGTATGGCAGAATCATACTTACAATGAACGAATTATGGAAGTGTTGATAACAAAATTTCTCCTTGTTGAAGCTCTCCAAGATTCGGCCAAGGTCCCAATTTGTTGATGATGAAAAAGCTCTAAGCTTTTGAAGGGATTCCAAGCTCTTAGATTGGTTTCCCTATCACATTGTGATGATTCCTCTAGAGTGCTAGCTCTTGGTAATTTTTGCAACAAAAACACCTTTCTTCTTCCTTGAACTTTCGGCCAAGTGAAAAGAAAATGGAGAGAGTAAAATTCTTGCAATGGGCGTGAGTGTGGTTAGAGAGTAAAAAGTGTTTGACTTGTTCTCTTTTATGTATTTGATTTCAAAAATCAAATTAAAGATTTACCAAATATTTGGTAATAAGTCAATCATGTCACTTTAACTTGGAGTGTAAAACAAGTTAAAGTCATTCTCACCAAAACCCATCACTCAAAGTGACAAGTGATGTGACATGTGGGCCCAACTTGATTCGAAATCCGAGTGAGCCCGCAAACACTCCCGGGCTCGGGTTCGCTAATTCCAAATTAACGAACTTTTCGTTGCGACGTAATTAAATCAAATTTAATTAAATAATAATGCCAATCAAAATTACTATTCACATCGCTAGCGAATTAATTCTAAATTAATTCGTTTGCCCGGATTAAAATCTAATTTTAATTCCGCGTCGAAATCTAATTTCGTTTAATATATCGAATATATTACTTTATCGATTAATTCCAAATTAATCGTTCTCTCTCTCTCTCAAATAGTATTTTATCATAGATAAAATCTCTCCGTAATTAATCCAAGATTAATTATGTTCGAATCAAACGTCATCGGTGAATCTTCGGGAAGCGACCCAAGAGATCCATGGATATATTGGCAGTAAATTCGGTCGTCGGACTATCCAAACACGTACGTACCTCGTACTACGTTTTTACCGATTTACGAGACATGGTTGGCTTCTAGCAAAACACCGTGCCTACCCAATTCTCCAGAAATATTCTTAATGGAATATATAATTTATATCAGGCGTAGTATACATAGTATTGTGTATTGCGATCCAGTATCGGATGTCACATGCAAGGTCTGAGGCTGGAATAGTGTCTGCCCCGTACGAAGCATATATCAGATTACAAGCAACTAGTATCTTTAAATCGGATAATCATGACCTTGTCATATTATCCCGATGGTTGCAACCATTTAGAGTACCAGTTCTGTATCCCTGCGTGATCATCATCTCCATATGACTGAAGTGATACTTCTATCTTGACATCACATCCAATACACTACGATTCTCAATAAACCCAAAAGAGGCGTACACAGTAGACCCGGCCACGGTTCCGGTTCGGAACCGGAACTGAACCGGAACCGAACCGGTTGGAACCGGTTCCGGTTCCGGTTCCGGAACCGAACCGGAATGGGACCGGTTCGGTTGGGGTTCCACCCCAACTCGAACCGGTCCGAACCGGTGGAACCGTACGGTTCCACCGGTTCGGACGGTTCCAACCGGAACCGAACGGTTCCGGTTGGAACCGTCGGGTTCCTGTTGGAACCGTAGGGTTCCAACAGGAACCCTAAGGCCCCCAACGGCTAGTAGCCGTTGGGGGCCTTATTCCCCCAACGGCTACTGCCGTTGGGGGATGCAGGGAGCCGTTTGGCTCCCTGCCAAAAAAAATAAAAATAAAATTATAAATTTTTTTTTATTATATAAAATAAAATTACTAATGTACCCCTAATAACGGTAATAAAACGGTTATATTTAGGGGCATTTTTGGTATCAAAAAAATTCTAAAATTCTATAAATAGGATTCATTTTTCATAATTTCATCACACCAATTCTCAACTCTCTCATTTTCTATAAATCTCTTATTCTCAATCTTACTTCAATACAATTCTCTTATTTTAGTTGTTAATTAATTTGTTATCACATTCGGCATTCGCATCGCAATTATTCAAATGGCAAGCTCATCCGAGAACATAATGTCAAATATGCCGACCCAAGAGAGCGGCCCCAGTGTCAGTGCACAATCACGGAGAAGAGAAGTTAAGGCTCGGTCCTCCGATATTTTCAAAATTCATTTTAATTTGGAACGCCTAGACGATGGTTCACAACGAGCAATTTGCAACTATTGTGGGGTTATCTATAAATTTTCTGGTGGATACGGAAATATGATCAAGCACATGGAGAAACATCATCCGGTTGAATTTGGCATTGATACGACGCAGACTCAAATGGCCAGGTACGCATCATCTAGTAGAGGTACGAGTAGTGTAGATTTATTTAAATATTCTGATGCAAAAAATAGAGAAGAATTTGCGAAATTAACATGTATGGCACATCTTTCTTTAAGCTTTGGTGAAAAACTTCATTTTACTAATTACGTGCATAATGCTTTAAACCCTGCTGCATGTAGAATGACTCGAAACACAACAAAACGTCATATTTTCAAATTATATAAAGATGGTAAAATTATTTTAAATGAAATATTTAAAGAGATGAAAGGTCGTATTTCTATATGTTCTGATATTTGGAGTGACCATTGGCAAACACACTCATACATGGGTGTGACTTGTCATTGGATTGATGCATCATTTACCATGCAAAAACGACTCATTGCATTTAGAGTTTTTGATGACCAACATACTGCACATAATATTTATAGAATGATGAAGGTAATTTTTGATGAATATGGTTTAGGAGAAAAAATTTTAACAATTGGATTTGATAATGCATCTGCAAATACTGCATCCATCAATGATTTAAAAGAAATATGTCAACCAAATTTAGGGGGTCGATTTTTTCATATTCGTTGTACATGTCATGTCCTAAACTTATGTGTGCAAGACGGTCTAAAATTATTATCTCCTTTCCTTGATCCTATTAAAACGGCACTTAACTGTATTTGGTCATATTCTCAAGTTAGGAGGGAATGGACCAAGTTTTGTAAAATAAATGGTATTAAACCGATTAAATTTTCTAGAGATGTTCCAACACGTTGGAATTCTACTTATTTTCTTTTATGTCAAGCACTTCAATACAAAGATGCATTATGTAGTTTTTTTTCTCAACATGTTCAAAATATCACACTTTATCCTAGTCAATGGGATATTTGTGAAAGAATTTTAGATATTTTAAGAGTTTTTAATGATGCTACTTTAGTTTTTAGCGGTGTTTATTATCCCACTGCACATTTATTTCTTCTTGAAAGTTTGAATATTGTTGGCACTCTCGATGAACATGTTGACAGTGACAACCCTAATGATATTGTTTTGCTCGAAGCCATTACTGTTATGAAGGTAAAATGGTTGAATTATTTTAGAGAAATTCCTTTACTTTATCTTATTGCTGCTGTTTTTGATCCTAGATTTAAATTAGAAGGTTTGAATGGTGGTTTACAAGCTTACTATGGTTATTTAGGAATATTAGATGACATTGATATTACGAGCATAATGACGAATTTAAAAAGTGATTTAATTATTTTATTTAATGATTATATTGTAAGATATAACTTAGGAACAATAGGTCAGTCTAGTAGTAGCGAACCGGTAATTCAACCAAGACTTAGCGCAGGGGATCGTTGGTTATTACAACGAAATAAAAAATCTAGGGATACGACAACAACTAATAACCATGAATTAGATAATTATTTATCTACAAATTTTGAGTTTTCTAATGAAAGTTTATGCAGTAAAAATTTTAAAATCCTTGAATGGTGGAACCGGCATCAAAATATATATCCTGTTTTATCTATTATTGCTAAAGAGATATTGGCAGCACCTATTTCCACCGTTGCGGTTGAGCAAGCCTTCAGCTTGGGAGGTAATATATTGGAAGCTAGGCGATCTTCATTACATCCAAGCACTCTAGAAGCAACAGCTTGTGTGGATGATTGGACTCGAGCTGATATGAGACAACAAGAAGATGCCCCCGATGATTTTGAAGATTTGTTCGATAATGCTTCTGCAACAAGTGCAAGCGGAAGCTGCGGACCCGGAGCCGAAGGATCAACTGATAATGATGATTGATAAATGTAAAATTATAATTTACAAAGGGGATATGTCTTAAACTTGTAATGGAACTACGTGAGCTTTGATTCCTCTCACCCTTGGAGGATACGTAGGCAACTTAAATTTTAAAAAATTTAAGCTCAAGCTCTTCAATGTAATAAATTTTTTTTTTTTATAAATTTAATCTCATTTTTTTTAATTAATAATTTTTTTTTATTTAATGATTTGACTCCTCTCAATTTTTTATTTTAATTAATTAAAAAAAAAAAAATGAACCGAACCGAACCGGAACCGAACCGTTCGGTTCCGGTTCGGTTCGACTTTCCGGTTCCACTTAAGTGTGGAACCGGAACCGAACCGGATTTAACCGGTTCGGTTCCGGTTCCACACTTGTGGAACCGGAAACAGCCGGTTCGGTTCGGTTCCGAACCGGAACCGAACCGCCGGCCGGGTCTAGTACACAGAACCTGTTAAAATCCTGGACGACCAAAACCAAAGCGTATTGATTGTCGCAAGTACTAGCGATGTAAGTCTCAGGTTAAGACCAAATACACCTACCCTGATGCAGATTCCCATAGACACACAGTCATACTACCAATGGGATTCTGCGGGGTCTATCCAGAGCGAAGCTGTTTCCGTACCATCGGTAAACACAACCTCCTATCACACTTGCATAAGTATCCAATACTTAAATATATGAGAACTATGCCGTTACGCTTCCATAACACACACAAGTGCAATACTAGTCTATTCCGCATTATCGATGTCCAGTCTCGATAATACTACGACTAGGGATATTTAATGATTAAACCTTTATGTATTGATACTGTCTCATATCTTATAATCTAGAACTAATCATAGGGACTTTTATCATTTATATATTTAAGTAATCAAATTACAAAATGATAAAATGAAATTTCCATTGCTACATAATTAATTTGTACAAAAACCACAATGTCTTTTACAAATAGTGACGCTATGGGTCATAATTGTCTAACATTTTGCGCTCAGCAATCCCGTTTTGTTGAGGCGAATAAAGAGCAGTGGTTTCGTGAATAATTCCATGATTGGAACAATATTCACCGAATGGTGACATATATTCACCACATCTATCACTCATGATTCTCTTGCCAAGTTGATTTTCAACTTCGTTCTTATAGTGTATAAAGCTATCAATAGCTTCATATTTGCTCCTCAGCAAATACACATAATAGAATCTTGTGCTATCATCGATAAAAGTGACAAAGTACTTTTTACCGCCTCTTGTTTTCACAATATTCATATCACACACATCAGTGTGTACAAGTTCCAAGGGTTCAGAACTTCGTTCTATGGAATGAAATGATGTTCTATGCATTTTTGCTTACACATGCCTCACACTTATGTTGGCTATCAATTGTAAATTTAGGTATAAGGTCCATGTTAATTAATTTACGCATTATATCATTATTAACATGTCCTAACCTCTCATGCCATATATTTTGTGACTCAATAATATAAGCGGAAGTTGAAGCTTTATTAATAGCACTGTGTCGATTGACAGTCATTACATTGAATTTGAAATGGCCCTCAGTGAGGTATCCTCTTCCTACATACACATCATTTTTGGTCATTATAAATTGATCAGAAACAAATACAAGTTTAAAACCAGCCTTGCTTAGGAAAGAGCCCGAGACCAAGTTCTTCCGAATATCTAGAACATGCAGTACATTCTTCAATGTAAGCTCCTTTCCGGATGTCATCTTCAGAACCACTGTGCCTTGTCCAACCACTATGAAGGTAGACGAGTTTCCCATTGTAAGATGATCGCCGCCATCGACCTTCTGATACGAGGAAAACATCTTGCTATCTGCACAGATATGACGAGTAGCCTCAGTGTCTACCCATCATTCTCTCGGATTCCCAACCAAGTTGGCTTCAGTTACCACTGCTGATAGGTTCATCTCTGAGATCTCATCAGTCAGCTGCTCATCTTCAGTTTCATAGGCCTCATTTTTCTTTTTCTTGCCCCTGTCCTGAGACTTTTTGTTTCTGCAGTCCTTTACCATGTGACCGCTCTTTCCACATTTGTAGCACTTCCCCTTGAACTTCTTGTTAGCTTGGGAAGAATCAACTCCACTGTTCTTTCTCTTCTTGCTACCCTTTACACCATCGACGATGTTGGCCTTAGACTCCATAGTCTTGTAGCTAGCCTTCTCGGACTTCCTGTTGTCCTCTTCGATCCTCAATCGAACTCCAAGGTCTTCAAGACTCATCTGCTTCTTCTTGTGTTTCAGATAGCTCCCGAAGTCCTTCCATGATGGAGGTAACTTTTCAATTATGGTGGCAACTTGAAACATCTCACATAGTTTCATTCCTTCATCCAGCATTTCTTGAATGATCAATTGCAGTTCACCCAACTGAGACATCACTGCCCACGACAAATTTCTTTTGACCGACATCCTCTATTTTGTATTTCTTCTGGAGAGATTCCCAAAGAATCTTCGCAGAAGTCATGCCTTGGTACACATTGTACATGGTATTGTCAAGTCCACCCAAAAGTTAGTTCTTGCACAAGAAGTCTCCAGACAACCATGTCTGTTCTCGCAGTTCCTTGGCTGTTTCTGATTCACCCTCCACATGACCTGGAGGATCTTTGAGGAAGTTAGCCAACTGGAGAGTTGTCAGGTAGAACAGCATTTTGCTATGCCACTGTTTAAAGTTTGCCCCACCAAACTTTTCTGGCTTTTCTCCATGAGAGACCGATACTGTGATGTTTCCGCTTGCCATGCGTAACTGGAAAAACCAACAGAGGTCAATAAGTCTACAAAAGAAAAATTGCACAATGATCAACAAATGATCTTGTTCAAAGTGATATACCAAGTATCCACTCATTGTTCTATAGGACAGTAGTACCAATAAACACAAGTCCTTGAATTTCGACTAAAGTTTCTTATGAAAAGTAAATAAAAGAATATTCCCAAAGGACGAGGGGGTCCGGAGTACCCACTTAAATCCCTGACCACTTAGGCTCTTATCGCCATTTTGACATAATATCCTTTAAACACTTTCTCAATAGAATCTCTCAGCGATTCAAAACTTAGTAATACACTTTTAATTTTGCAATACAATATAAAATATGTTTAGATATATATGTTTGTGTCAATCAAGATTGGATGTAATTACTTGTGTATGATTACACTTTAAATTCTCAACCAAGTATGCAGCACACAATTAATTTTCAAATTTATCACTATGTGTATGCTTGTGATAATTGAACACCCTAATAATAACTTAAATCTATACTACCAAGATTATTGTGATTCAGTATATGATTTACTAAGTTAATATTATGATTACTTAAATTAATCTAAGTCTATTCAGTTTATAAAAAATTTCAGGCCTAATTCGTTAGTGTCGCGTTCGTATCTACGTTTGAACGAGACTGTCCAGTGTGTGCACGTTCGTGTTGCGTTCGAGAACGTGTTCGAACGAAGTGTTCCAGAGAGTTCACGTTCGTGGAGTATTCGAGAACGCGTTCGAAAGGAATATTCCAGAGAGTTTACGTTCGTGTGGCATCCGAAAACGTGTTCGAACGAAGTATTCCAGAGAGTTTACGTTCGTGTTGCGTTTAGGACGCGTTCAGACGTTTTAAGTCAGAGGGTTTGCATTCGATTTGTGTTTGAAGAGATGCGTTCAAACGTTCTTAGGCAGAAGGCTTGCGTTCGAGTTGCATTTGAAGACGCGTTCGAACGTTCTTACGAAATTTCAGATTTTTGCCTTTGCTTTCGTCGGGCGTTCGAACGCCCTACGTATTTTTCATGCACAGACTTTATTTTCCAAAAAATTTTCTTATCTTAGTATGCGAATTACTATCTAACAACACTAAATTAATAAGTTCTTAATATTGTTGGTATATTGGTGTGTCATTAAACAGAAAACAAACATACTTTAAACAAATTAAATCCAAAAAATCAAATGCAAAACCCTAAAATCCTAAAACTTGAAGTATAAAGAAAACCTGGAAAATTGATGAAAATTTCTATCCAAATTGAGATAAAACTCTGTCATTAAGAACTTATTAGCCCCGTCTCGGTGCTCTATAGGTTTTGTGGCTAATGTTCTCCCAGGATAACTCGGATTCGCACACCTTAAGAAGATCTTGAACTTAGAAATGATGAGATTCTCTCTCTGACTTAAAACAATGTAAGACTCAAATTCGTTTGGATGCAATTCAGATTTCTTTCTATATTTGAATGAACATGGATGCCTCCTTATAAAGGCATGGAAGGGTGCCTCAAGGGCACCCTTGGGTTAGGGTGCAACCCTCTAAAGGGTTATACCCCTCATATGCATCCATTGGAGCATAAAACCATGTTACACTCAATTGGAGGACATGTCCCTATGAGGTACCATCCAATGGCCATGTCCCTCCTCCATCCAAACTATAACATTTGAAGAATTGAAGAATTTACAACACAATTTATGTTGGATTGATGTGTGATTTGATTTTTGTTGAAATTTTAATTTCTTATTTACTTTAAATACGAGTTTGATAATAAGTATAAATCCTTTAAGACGGGGTTGATAGTAATGGAAAATAAAACTTATAACATGTATGTCGTAGACTTAATAATTTATTGTTTAGGCAGAGCAAATTTTATATTGACAAACTCACACCAAATCTTATACTTTTTTCAACAAACCATAATTCAACCAACACAAAGTACAAGTAAAATAGCAAGATTAAATTAATTTGTAGACATACCTCAACAATAGACAATCAACTAAAATCATTTTGTACACATGTTTTTTATTCGAGAATAAAATTGAAATTTTCACCCCGAACAAATCTCTCATAATCAGTGAATTTGTTTATTTAGGGGAACCACATAAATTTTACAAGAGTTAGCCAATCACAGAGACAATAATTTACGTGGTTCGGTAGTGAGCGACTTCAACCTACGTCCACGGAGGAAATGGAGTAATTTTATAATGCTCGGGGTAAAGACCAACCCGAACTCCAAACAGAGGAATACAAACAAGTTACAATACTAACACTCCTCGGGGTCATGGCTAGCCCGATATATCTCTCACAAAGTGGTCGGGTGGATGACTCTATTTCTCTATCTATCAATAGTTTGCTTTAATAGTTTTGCTATCAACAAGTGTTATGAAATGTAAAAAAATGCTATACAAAACCAACCCCTTCAACAATGACTTCAACCCATCCGACCAAACCGGGTATGTCCGATCTACTAATAGACCGATTCGACCCGAATCCAACCGACCCAAAATCTTAATGGTGCGTTTACGTACTTGTAATCATAATGAAATGAAATCAGAATGGAAATGGAATTAGAATGAGCTATAATGATAATGGTAAATCGAAATCATAATAAGTTATTTACTTAACTATAGGAATTAGAATCTGAATGAAGTAGTATTACCATTGATGTGTTTACTTTGTCTAGTAATCGGAATGAATTGTTAAAAAGTTTCAAAAATACCCTTAATTATAATTATATATTTATTAATTATTATTAATTGTTGATGTATTAAATTACTGAATATAAATTATTCTTTTATAAAAATATTAAATATTATTTTATTGTTAATTATTAATTAATTTTATTTATTGTTGGTTAATTTAGTATTAATTAATTATTAATGTATTAAATTACTAAATATTAAATTATTCTTTTATTAAATTATTCTTTTATTAGAATAGTAAATATTATTTTTTATTAATTATTGATTAATTATTAATTATTAATACATTTTATTTATTATTTATAAATTAATATTAATTAATTATTTTATGGATAATATTGTAATTTCTCATCAATAATAGGAATGAGAATTTCATTCCCATGGGGTGGTGGGAATGAGATTCTCATTCTCCATTCCCAAATATGGGGGCCCCACTTCCATTTACATTATCATTTTTATTCAATTTTAGAAAGTAAACAATTTTATTGGAAATAATTATCATTCCTCCATTCCCCTCAAGTAAATGTAATGGATCCAGCAAGCATCTCATCAAAACCATTGAAATGTCCTGCTACCAACTGCATGGCCCCCTTGAAAACTAATTGAAGAAGAAGCCAATCCAACTTTTGGTGGAGCTTGACTTCTTCATGCATGAAACCAAAATATTTTTGGTGGAAAGCTTTCATCACCATGAATCAATGAGTGATGAGTGGCAAAAAATCAGGGGAGAATAGTAACCATTTTGTGCTATAATACTGAGCCTTATTTTAGGTTCAAGGCATCCCAGAGAGTGTGTATACATAGAGAGAAAGTGAGTTTTTTTTGTATTAAGTTTCATTTTGTAAACTTGTAGTTTATATTCTTGAAAGGAATAGAACGATTCGGTTTTTCCTCAAATACTCTCTAAAGTGATCAGTGAATCACAACAAGTGGTATTATGAGCTTCGGTTCTTCTTTGGGGTCGTAAAACTGAAAAACAGAGCTTCAATTCAGAAAACTGGTTCCGACGAAAGTTATCAAAAATCAAATTTGAGGGTACCATCAGCTAGTTCACGTCGAGACGAGATCAATAGTATTTTCCGGCGATCGATCCGACAACCAGAGACACCGCACAGGCTTGCACGCACCGGCGCGTCACGTCCACTCTCGGCCACGCGCTCCACGTGCTTTCAGAGGTTGAAGATGAGCCACGTCAGCTTGCCACATCATCATGCCACGTCAGCGCCACGTGTCAGCCACGTCAGCAAACCGGCCCCACTTTGCCATTTCAGCACTGCCACGACAGTATCCTGGTAAATTTCATTTAGCCCCCTGAAATTTGGAAATTCACAATTTTGCCCCAGAACTTTTAGGAATTTATAAATCAGCCCATGTGTTGGATTTAGACCAACGAAGTGTCTATTCCACCATTTTCAACCGTTTTGGACGCAACAGTGACCTCCGATTTGTGAAATTCAGCCCCAATTTTAACCTATTTTCATTTTAAACTTTAAAACTTAAAATGGAAATGGAAGATTCATCTTCAGGTGCAATGATTAAACTGGCTGCAACTAATTACTCCCTTTTGAGACCTCGGATGATAGATTTTTTACATTGCAAAGATTTGTTTGATGTCATCGAGTTGAAGGGAGTGAAGCCAGAATCTATTAAAGATTATGATTGGAACAAACTCAATAATAGAACTATGGGAAAGATTAGGCAGTGGATCTGCCATAATGTCTTCCACCACATAGCACATGATACAGATGCTTATGAAATGTGGAGGAAATTGGAAGACATATTCCAGGCCAAACAGCTCGGAATAAAGCCTTATAATGAGGTGTTTGGTGAACTTGAAGCTACGGAGTGGAACTTCCATTACAGAACACACCAAATGAATTCCAGAGCCTGGTGAACCAGTTGTCTGCAGTAGACATGCTACTGACAGACGAAGTTTAAGCCCTCTTGCTACTCAGTTCTCTTCCTGATAGCTGGGGGACTCTGATGGTTACTCTCAGCAACTCAGCTCCATGAGGCAAACTTACCATGCCTATGGTAAAAGACATCATGTCAAATGAAGAAGCCAGAAGAAAAGACGTGAGCTCAGATCAAACAGAAGCCATTGTCTCGGAGCAACGAGGAAGACAACATGAGAAAAATCAAGGTGGGAAGAGAGGCAGAAGCAAAAGCAGAGGCAAATACAAGGATGGGAAAAAGACATACAAGTGCTTCCACTGTGGCATAGAAGGCCACTTGAAGAAAAATTATCGGAAACTGCAACGGGAGCAGGGACAAGGCAATAACCAGCCAAAGAAGAATGAAGTGGAGACACTAGTAGTTACCACATTAGATGTAGCTATATGCTCCGGCCAGGAAGAAACATGCCTTCACACCGCAACTCAGGATGTCTAGTGGGTGGTAGATACTGCAGCATCCTACCACGTCACTCCTCACAGGGATTTCTTCACAACATACAAAGTAAGAGACTTTGGAGCAGTGAAGATAGGAAATACCAGTTCTTCTCAGATAATAAGAATTGGTGAAATACAGTTGCGGACAAACGCATGGTATACGATAAACCTGAAGGAAGTTAGACATGTTCCAGAACTTCAGCTCAACTTACTCTCGGGGGTAGCCCTTGACAAACAGGGCTATGCTAGCCACTTCAGTAATGACACTTGAAGGATGATAAAAGGTGCCATGGTCATCGCCCGAGGACACATCTGTGGAACCTTATATAAGACTAATATGAAGATATGTGCAGAAAGCCTCAATGTAGCTGAACCAGAGGCTTCTCAGAATCTGTGGCACCAGATACTCGGTTACATGAGTGAAAAAAGGTTGTCTACCTTGACAAAGAAGGATCTAATCACTGTCTCCAAAAATGATGCTCTAGATCCTTGCAATCACTGTCTATTCAGTAAGCAACATAGAGTCTCTTTCAATATCTCTTCTATAAGAAAATCTGAGTAACTCAGTCTGGTGTACTCTGATGTATGTGGTCCCTTGGAGGTAAATTCACTAGGCGGTATAATAATTTTTCTGACTTTCATTGACGATGCTTCTGGGAAAATATGGGTGTTTTTTTGAAATCAAAGGATCATGTCCTGGATTATTTCAAACTGTTCCATGCCATGGTCGAGCGTGAAACGGGGAAGAAACTGAAGTGCCTTCGCACAGACAATGAAGGCGAATACACTTCCAGGGAGTTCGATGCCTACTGCAGAAACCACGATATTCTACACGAGAGGACTGTTCCACGCACCCCACAACACAATGGTGTCGTTGAAATGATGAACCACACCATTATGGGGAATGTCAGAAACATGATCAGCATGGCTAAGCTGTCAAAGCCATTCTGGGGAGAAGCTGTTCATGCCACCTGCTACCTGATCAACTGATCACCATCTGTACCATTGAATTTCGAGATTCCGGAGAAAGTGTGGTTTGGTAAGAATCCTTCATATTCTCACCTCAGAATATTTGGATGTTTAGCATTTGCACACGTATCCAATGAGCTCAGGCAGAAGCTCGATGCAAGGACTACTCCATGCATCTTCATAAGCTATGGAGACGAGGAATTTGGATACATGCTATGGGACCCGAAAGAAAGGAAGGTCATTAGAAGCAGAGATGTAGTGTTTCTCGAAGACCAGACAATAGAAGACATTGAAAAGCCCAAGATGTCTTCCAAATCCAGTGCCGACAATACCGATGCAAATCCAGACACAACCCCAGCACCAACACCAGTGGCCACAGATGATGATGGGGTGCAAGACATACAAGAAGCAGAACCAGATGAGGAAGGATGTATTGTGCATGGGGAGCTGCAGCCTACTCTATCAGAGGCTTCAGGATCATCCACAGATCCAAATGACAACAGACAGCCAGAACCTCCAGTATGAAGATCTGGGAGAGGCCAGATTCCATCAGCCAGATACTCAGGATCAGAATATATTCTACTTACTGACGATGGGGAGCCATAAATCTTCAACGAAGTTTGTATCTCATAAAGACAAGGACAAATGGTTGCACGCAATGCATGATGAAATGAAATCTTTGTAGAAAAACAACACTTATGAGATAATCAAGCTCCCACATGGAATGAAGGCACTGAAGAACAAATGGGTGTTCCAACTCAAGAAAGATGCAGCGGAAAAGTGGTGAAACACAAAGCTCGGCTAGTAGTCAAATGATTCCTACAGAAAAAGAGAATTGACTTTGATGAGATGTTTTCACTAGTGGTAAAAATGGCTTCAATCCGAGTCATCCTAGGATTGGTAGCTAGATTGAACTTGGAGCTTGAACAGATGGATGTAAAATAAAATTTCTTCATGGTGATCTGAATGAAGATATCTACATGGAGCAGCCGGAAGGATTCAAGGTTTCAAGAAAAGAAAATCTTATTTGCAAGTTGAAAAGAGCTTGTACGGGCTCAAGCAAGCACCGAGGCAGTGGTACAAGAAGTTTGACTCATTCATGGTGGGTCAAGGATACAAAGACCTGCACATACCAATGTGTATACATTCAGAGGTTTACAGATGGAAATTTCGTTGCTCTTTTACTGTATGTAGATGACATGTTGATTGTTGGACAAGAAGCAGCGAAGATTAACCAGCTGAAGAAGGAACTCTCCAAGTTTTTGACATGAAAGACTTAGGACCAACTCAACAGATTTTGGGAATGGAGATGTTCGTGATAGACAGAACAAGAAGTTATGGCTTTCACATGAGAGGTATATTGAACGGATAATCAGGAGGTTCGATATACAGAAAGCCCAAACCAGTCAGCGTTCCGCTAGCGCACCATTTCAAATTGAGCAAGAGTCTGTGCCCCTCATCCAAGAAAGTTTGATATATGCAATGGTTTGTACCAGGTCAGATATTGCATACGTAGTGGGTGTAGTGAGCCGTTTTCTCTCTAACCCTGGAAAGCAACACCGGGAGGCAGTCAAATGGATTCTTAGTACCTCAAGGGTACATTGAAGTTTCATTTGTGTACGGGGGAGCTGATCCGATCTTGGAAGGCTATACAGATTCATATATGGCAGAGATCTTGATATTAAGAAATCTACATCAGGATTCATCTACACTTTTGCAGGGGGAGCTGTGTCATGGCAGTCAAGATTGCAGAGGTGTATTGCATTATCCACAACAGAAGCTGAATACATCGCTATAGTTGAGGCATGAAAGGAAATGTTGTGGCTAAAGCATTTTCTCCAAGAGTTAGATATCAAGCAGACATATTACAAGATATATTGTGACAGTCAAAGTGCTTTGGACTTGAGCAAAAACTCAATGATCATTCCCGGACAAAACACATTGATATTCACTATCATTGGATACGCGAGGTGATGGATCAACAACTGCTGAGACTAGTGAAGATCCATAAAGATGAGAATCCAGCCGACATGTTAACAAATTTGGTTACTCGGGACAAGCTAGAGTTGTGCAGAGACATAGTTGGGATAGTTGTCAGATGATGATTGTTTCAGATGCAGCTGGGGAGGGGGAGAATTGTAATGGAATCCAGCAAGCACTCATCAAAACCACTGAAATTGTCCTGCTACCAACTGCATGGCCCCCTTGAAGACTAATTGAAGAAGAAGCCAAACCAACTTTAGGTGGAGCTTGATCTTCATGCAGAAACAAAAACTTTGATGGAAAAAGCTTCCATCCTATGAATCAAGAAGTGATGAGTGGCAGAAGA
>SKCR01011853.1:0-61260 GCA_019454045.1 Zanthoxylum bungeanum | reverse complement strand
TAAGATATGAGACAAGATTAATCCACGTAAGGTTTAAACCTTAAATATCCATAGTCGTAGCATTATCGAGACTGGACATCGATAATGCGGAATAAGCTAGTATTACACTTGTGCGTGTTATGGAAGCGTAACATCATAGTTCTCATATATTTGGGTATTTGATACTCATGCAAGTGTAATAGGAGGTTCTGTTTACCGATGGTACGGAAACAGCTTCGCTCTGGATAGACCCCTCGGAATCCCATTGGTAGTATGACTATGTGTCTATGGGAATCCGAATCAGGGTAGGTATATTTGGTCTTAACCTGAGACTTGCATCGCTAATACTTGCGACAATCAATATACTTTGGTTTTGGTCGTCCGGGGCTTTAACATGTTCTGTGTAAGCCTCTTCTGGGTATACTGAGAATCGTAGTGTATTGGGTGTGATTTCAAGATGGAGGTATCAATTAGTCATATGGAGATGATGATCACGCAGGGATACGAAACTGGTACTCTTAAGTACTGCAGTCATTGGGATAATATGACTAGGTCATGATTATCTGATTATAGAGACAAGTTGCCAGTGATCCGATATATGCTTCGTACGGGGCAGACACAATTCCAGTCTCAGGCCTAGCATGTGACATTCGATACTGGATTGTAATACACAATACTATGTTTACTACACCTGACAAAGACCTTGTATTCCGCAGAAGAATATTTCTGGAGGATTGGGTAGGCACGGTACTTTGCTAGAAGCCAGCCATGTCTTGTAAATCGGTAGGAATGTGGTACCAGGTACGCATGTGTTCGGATAGTCCGATGACCATATTTACTGCCAACATATCCAAGGATCTGTTGGGTTGTTTCCCAAAGATTCACCGATGAGATTTGACTCGAACAGAAGATTAATCTGGGATTAATTATGAGAGAGAAAATTAATCTGGGATTAATTACAACAAGAATTAATCTGGGATTAATTAAGAGAGAAAGAATTAATTTGGGATTAATTGCGTCGAGAATTTATCTGGGATTAAATTCGTCGAGAAGAGAGAACGCGATTAATTTGGAATTAATCAGTAAAATATATTTAATAGTTAAAATATATTTTTTCTATTTAATTTATTTATTTGGGTTAATATAATATATTAGATATATTAATTGAAATTAGATTTCAATACAGAATTAAAATTAGATTTTAATTCAAGCGAACGAATTATTTTGGAATTAATTCGTAAGCGACTTACGCAATAATATTGCGAGGCATTATTATTTAATTAAATTGGATTTAATAAAGTCGCAACGGTAAATTTGTTTAATTCAGAATTAAACGAACCCGGGCCCGAGCGAATTTGCGTGTTGGATTGTCCGACTTAAATTTGGAATTTAAAGTGGGACCCACCAACTTACATCACTAGTCAATCTTGAGTGATGGAAGTGGTTGGAAGCTTTTAAAAGCTAACTTATCCAACACACTTTGTATTTCTTTTTTTGAAAAAGTATATACACATTTTTTGAGTTTGACTTAGAATGGTAATTGTTTTGGAAACAAAAATACACAAACTCTCTCTTCCTCACCTCTCATGGCCGAAACTTCCTCTCTTGGAGGAGAAAATTTTTCTTTCATTTTGGTCTTGCTAGCACATAAAGGAGTGAATCAAGGTGATAGGGAAACTCACCCGAGAGTTTGGAACTCGATTTAAAGCTTGGAGCTTCTACATCCTTCGAATTTTTCAAAGCCAAAAGCCAATCATTGTGAGTATTTCTGCAACTCCTCTTGTTTATTCACACACAAATCACTCTTAGAGATCTTGTGGCATGTTCTAGGAACACTTACAGTACTATGTTATTTATATTTTATATATATCAATATAAAAAAATGGAATATATTTTGTTTATTTTGGGAATTGAATTTTTGAGAAGATGAGGGGTAAAATCGGGTATGCAGGGGAGACAGATTTAAAGTCCTCTGTCAGGGGGGGAGATAACGCCTCTTATTTTACTCGGAAAATTGATCACCCCCCCCCCCCCCCCCCCCGGTCTGACACCCTTCCACGCCCCCCCCCCCCCCTTTGTCTCCTTGTTCATTTACCACAATACCTCTATCATATGTAAAATGACTCATTCAATTATTATACACATTACAAAATTTATATATTTATATATATTAATTTAAAAATAATTATATACTAATTATAACTAACTCCATTTGTCATTTTATTAATTTTTTTATTTATAATTTTTTTTGATTTTTGTTAATAAATATTACAGATTTCGTATCTATTCATTTATTTTTTTTATTCATTTTTAATTTAATTAATACTACTTATGTATTAAAAAATATAATTTAACCAAATAAAATTAATTTAAAAATAAATTTTTTGATAGTCTATTTGTTTAATAATCTAATATATTATTAAAAAACTTTTTAAAAAACAAATTCTTTATTAAAAGTAGTGTTGATTCTGATTCTGATTTTATATATTCTTTATTAAAAATTGTTTGTCTTATTTAATTTCGTAAATCAGTATCCATATCTACTTTTACTTGTTTTTTTTTAAAAAAAAATTATTAAAAGTTGTGTTGATTCTGATTCTGATTCTGATTTTATTTTCTTTATTAAAGTTGTTTGTCTTATTTAATTTCGTAAATCAGTATTCATATCTACTTTGTGTCAAGAAATAGTTATTGCTCATGTTGGCAGACATTTTGCGCAAGTTTTTTTACACTCTCATTACTCTTTACCACTCATCCCAATGTGGTGGTGGGAACATTCATCGTACGAAGCTAAAGAATGGGCAACTCGTTATAGGATTCGTAATCAATTATGGTACGAAGTATTGAGTATATCACCAAGTACGCCAGGAGGAGACTTTGGAGGCAATATATTAGAATTTATGTTTTTATACTTTTAGGTGTAAGTTTTTATGTTATATTGTACTATTTTTTAAATATATATTTTCTAATATACATGAGAATATTTTTTAGATACATAAGTAGTGTTAAATAAATTTAAAAAATATCAAAATATTAAATCAATAAATGAACACCAAATAAATAATAATAAATATGAAATTTGTAATATTTATTGAACAAATAAAAAAAATATAAAGTAAAAAAAAATATAAATTTTAAAATAAAAAATAAAAAATTTAATTTATAAAATAAAATGAATATATGTTATTTTTATATTTTATATATATATCAATATATAAAAAATGGAATATATTTTGTTTATTTGAGAATTGAATTTTTGAGAAAGATGAGGGGTAAAATCGAATATACAAAGGAGACAGATTTAAAGTCGTATATGAGGGGTAAGATAACCCTCTTTTTGTCGTTGTGTTGATGCAAGCAAACAAAACAAAAACAAAAATAAAACAAAAACAAAAACAAAAAAAAAGCAAAGGCAAGAGCAAGAGCAAGAGCAAGAGCAGGATCCTCTCTCTCCCGTCGTATGCATGCAAAATATGGGAAGCGGTAATAATTCAAATATACTAGATATTTTTCTTAGATTTTTTCTTAGATATTTTTAGGGGATATTTTTTTAATTATATTTATGCTTCAAGCATATTTTGGAAAAAAATTAAAATATATAATTATTTAAAATAGAAATATCATTAAAAAATATGCCCATAAAATTATTGATATTTTTTTTCCTTTCAAGAGCGATTCAACTTGAATGCTATACTTGATCTACGAGACTGAAATTTTTTTAATAAAAATTTAATTATATAAATAATTTATACATTATGCATTTTCGGTAATTGGAATAAAATCATACACACACTTAATTAAATACAAAAGAATTCCCATATTGATTGAATATGGTTTTTTGCAATTGTACGTGTTATTTGCATTTGCTGCTGCAGCTGCTCGCATTGAATTAGAAAATCCCAATCACGCGTAAAAGTTATTATAATCTGACGTCAGCTTCACCTTTGGCTTATTTACTTTCCGAGTCTTCTGACTATTTGCATTTGCTTCTCTTGAATCTTGATACCTAGATTCATTTCATTTCATTAGCTTGTTTTTGCATTTTCTTGCATGGCGTCCACCTGTGATCACAATTATCTAATTAGATATGAATATTGATCTTTATGTTCAAATTCATATATATCTAAAATAAATAAATTTTTAAATATTGGATATGATTATGGATTTTATCCATAGGGATATCCATATATAATATATAGATATATATATATATATATAGATATCCAATTTATACCATTTACGAATCATTTATTAATTATATTAATGTTAAATAATTTATTATTATAATAAAATAATATTAACTAATAAAATAATTATTTTCTAATTAAATTAATCAGTGCTTAAAGCATAATATGTACAAAGATAAATTTTCCCCGAGTTTGTGCTTGGAAATGTACGGTTGTGGGTAGATCTAAAATAAAAAATGAATTAGGAAATCAATCATGGAACCCGAGCCCAACTCAAGTTTCAACTTCTAGCCCGTCCTGAATTTTGGGACCGAGCTCCTCCAAGCCAGGCACTAAGCCTGACCCCGATCCTAACACCAAGTTCAGCCTCCTTCTTAACACTAGCTTAAGTCTGAACCCTAGCCCGACTCGGTCCGGTCTCGGCAATGAGATCGGCCCGAATCTCGGAATAGAGCTTGGCCCAACCTGGGTCCCGAAATAGGGCTAAGCGCTGGTCCCAGCACCGAATCAGGCTCGGGTCCAGTGGGTCGTGACACCGATCTTTCTAATTACATTAATCAGTACTTTAAACATAATATGTACAAAGATTACTTTCCCCCAAGTTTGTGCATGGAATGTACGGTCGTGGGTAAATTTAAAATAAAAATGAATTAGGAAATCAATTATGGAACCCGAGCCCAACTCGAGTTTCAACTTTTAGCCCGTCCTGAATTTTGGGATTGAGCTCCGTCAAGCCAGACAGGGAGCCCGACCACGATCCTAACACCAACTTAGCCCAATTCCCCCTTCTCAGCACTAGCTTAAGTCTGAACCCTAGCCGGAACCCGGTCTGATCTCGACAATGAGATCGGCTCGGGTCTCAGAATATAGCTTGGCCCAACCTGGGTCCTAGAACAGAGCCATGTCTGGGTCCCGACATCGAACTGGGCTCGGGTCCAGTGGGTCGCGACACCCATCTAGGCTCGGGTCCTGACACCAAGCTCGGCTCAGGTCCCGATGGGTCATGGCATCGATCTGGGATCTGGTCTCGGCACCAACCCCGGCTCGAGTCTCAGAAATGAGTCGGGCAGTGTCCTGACACCTAGTTGTGTCCAATCGGGTCTCGACACCAAGCTGTGATTGGCCTGTTCTCGACTCGAAACTGAGCCCTGTTGCTTGACTCCCCGCACTGAGCTAGGATCGGGCCCCATAACCGAGCCTAGCCCGACATGTAATGGCTCCCAGCCGTGCCCAACGGGTCTCGATATTAACCTCTGACTATGTCCAAAAAACTGAGTCTGGTCCTGGCATCGGCACTGAGTCCGCTTGGTGGGTCACGACACCGAATCAGGCCTGGGAACCCGCACCTAGCGGGTCTGGATCCTGGCACCGAGAAGGGCCCGACAAGACCCAACACCAACCTGGGTTTGAGCCCGAGTTGAATATCATTATTATTTATTTTATAATTATATTATAAAGTATTTTTATAGTAAATATTTTAATTAACGACACTTTATATTTTTATGCTTTTAATTGGATAATTGATAAATAATTAATATTCATACAAATTCATTATCCAACTAATATCATATTTAAAAAATTATCCTTCTCAATATCCAATGAATATGGAGGGATATTATTCAAATCCAATTACATGAATAATTGGATTTCCGATAAACATGAATACTTTTGTGACCCATACGCTCACTGTCACTTTCTCTGTTGTCAATACAATTCAAAAATGACCATCACAATGTGAGCATTAGAAAATTAATTAATGGAGTGAATAGTTGAGCTATATATGTTGTAAAAGAGATAAGTGAAACTCACATAAATGTCTCATTAGATAAATTTGATAGTTAATTCTGTGATCAATATAAATTCAGTTCAATATTAAATTTTAATTCCTCTCTTATAAGTATGTCTACAATATCATTCCTAAACGATGTGGAATATGACGGCACATAGAACATAAGAATGCCGACAGAGAGTGAAAACGGGAGTGAACTCAGAATTCAATGTAGGGGCGTATCTATAAAAGTATAGGTTTGTAGACTTGACCAATGAATTCGTTCAATTCCACAAATTATGAAATCAGGATCAAACCGGATCTGAACAGGACGGTTTCGGTTCGGTTCCATATTTTTAAATTTTAATAATAATTTTTTAAAAATTAAAAATGGATTAAAAATTTATTTAAAATTATTAATTTTGAATTTAGATTTGTTAATGGTGTTTTCAGGCACTATGACATTTAAAACAGCACATGACGATGAAGGAGGGTAATTCCCTGTTTAAGTGAGATCATCAAAGTCAACCCGACCACTTTGCAATAAAAGGACAACACCTTACGGTTTCAAACCGACCACAACAGATATAGACCGAGCACTTTATGACCGGCAACCGATCACTTGGGTTCAGATAGCCGGGCACTATCAAGTCGACAGAAGCATTCTCAGCATAAAGACTATCATGACCGACCTCATGAAGACCGACCAGACAGGCGAGATATGCTCAAGATGATGACACCCTATTCTTGCAGATAAGATAAACAAATTATCCTACTCTCACAAGGAAATGAAGTCAGAATCCAAGAAGGAATAAGAAAAGTGAAAGCAACGTTGGATTAGAAATCCTTACAAGAAGAGAAGACTAAGTTCAACTAGGATTTCTTATGCAAATAGGAGTCTGATTTCTGTACTATTATAAATAGGAGGGCAGAGTATGTGTAAGGGGCATCAAAAATTAGGATCAGAATCATCAAGCTCTGACTTGTAAGCACAAAAGACCTGAGAAGCGTATTGGAGTAATAAAAGTATCATCCTGTTTTTGTCCGTGGACGTAGGTCGGATCCAAATCCACCGAACCACGTTAAATCTCTTTGTCGATTGGTGTGTTTATCTGTCTCTCGCTAAATTTGCTTTTGGTCCCCCATAACCAAACAAATTCACTATTGAAGGAGGATTCCCTCGGGAGTGATATTCCCGTATTGCCCTGAGACCAAAATCCACCGTCAACAGTTGGCGCCGTCTGTGGGGATTCAACAAAAAGCAACTCGCGTAGTAAGACAATGGCGGAAGGCGGAAACCACCAATCGTCAGGAAGCTCGCTGCGGATTGGATGGAGAAGATCGAGGAGAACCTGAGGAAGGAAAGGGAGGAAAACCAAATTCTGCTAAAAACCATAGTAGACCGGTTAGAAAAGGTAGAAGGAGTGCACAACGGAAAATTGAGGCCGGGACTAGCCGACGAAGGAACGAAACAGCAGAGGGAAAAAGAATTTCGATACAAGTGAGGACGACAGACCCCGGAGGAGGGGTCCCTACAGGGTAAGATCTGTGGTGGTGCAGAGAGATTCCCAGACCGAGGACACGTGGGAGGAAGAGGATGACCAATCGTCACCAGACCCCTCCTATGATGGCCCTCGCAACACCCGGCGAAGGGGAAAGGAATAGACGAAGATACCGACCCGAGAAGCACCACTCCCAAGATAACAGAAAGAAAGGAGACCGCAGGAGGCGGCATGGAACCAAAGACAGCAGCATGAAATCTTGGTTACGGGAGGAGCTGGCCAAATGGGGAGTATGCCCCAATACAGACAGGGGGATGCCCAGGACGGCAAAGATGAGTCCCCCCTCATAGAAGAAATAAGGTCAGAAAATTCCCAAAAAGATTCAGCATGCCAACCATGGCGCCATACAAAGGCCATACCGATCCCAAAACCCACATCGAAGGCTTCGTCCTACTAATGGAAGTACAAGGGGTAACAGGGGACGCCATTTGCAAAGTGTTCCCCTTAACTCTAGCCGGACCGGCCATTCTATGGTATAGAAGCCTAGCCCCAAGAAGTATCAGCAGCTTCGCACAACTCAGAAAGTCATTCATACGACACTTCAAAGGGGCTTGTGTCCCCAGAAAGACAATTGGAGAACTAAGACTTATGAAACAAGGAGACGATGAACCTTTGAAAATATTTATTGAAAGATACCACAATATGGTACTCGAAGTCGGAGGGTATGAATCCCCCGAAGCCCTGGAAAGCTTGAAGGGAGCCTTGAAAGTCGGGAGGCTATGGACCCACCTAAGGATCCAAGACACCCCGGACTACGCCACCGCCCTGGAGGTGGCCCGAAAATTCGTTTTATTAGAGAACGAGGAAAAAATATCCCGAAAAGGGAACACCATCAGAGAAAGAACCACAAGGGAAGGTGCCCCCCGCCGTGTAGAAAGAGAATCCAGAAAACCACCCCCGAAGCACAAGGAGTTCAAACCACTACACCGAGACAACCAAGAGAGAAGGGCGCCAACCCAAGTAAACCATGTGGTCGGTGAAGATGCTACATTCCCCTAAAGAAACCACTGGGACAAATTGTCATGGAGATCCAGGGGAAAGGCCTCTTAGTAGAACCCGACCAAAGAAGGTTTCCCCCGGACAAAAGGAACCAAAAGGCTTATTGCGTACACCACAACTCCAGAGGACATGCAACAGACGGATGTAAAGATCTGCGAGAACAAATGGAAGATCTAGCACGAAACGGGTATCTGAACAAATACATTGACCACGAGGTCATGACGGCCAGACAAAGAGCACGTGGCCGCCAAATCAATATCATCGCAGGAGGAAGAACACTGGCCGGAAACTCTAACCGGTCAAGGAAAGATTACAGCAGAACTCGAGGACCAGACGTCTTAGAAACAGAGCAGGTAACAGGACTCCAGGGAAACCGGTCGGTGCCGATAATGTTTACTGATGAGGATACCCGAGGAGTAAGTTTCCCTCATGACGATGCGTTGATAATCAAGGCAGTAATCAGCGGGTCGGAGGTAGACAGAATCCTAGTGGACCCCGGAAGCGCAGTTGACATAATTTCCAAAGAAGCACTGGACGACCTAGGGGTGGAATATGCAACCCTGACCAACGATAGCACTCCCCTATACGGTTTCGGAGGATCAGCCGTCATCCCACTAGGAAGGATACAGTTGGCAATGACTGTCGGGACATATCCCCGGACCCGGACAATCATGACAGACTTCACTGTAGTAAACTGCATGAGCAGTTACCAAGCCATCATCGGGCGACCTTTCATGATGAAAACAAAGGCCGCGATGTCCTGCTACCACCTAAAACTGAAATTCCCCACCGGGAGGGGATCGGAATCGTATGCGGAAGCCAGAAAACAGCTCGCAGCTGCTTCGCAACTCTCTCACGAGAGACTCTCTGCATCAAAGAAGATACCCGAAAACGACAAAGAACCTGGGTGAAGAAGAAGAAAACAGAAGCCCTGGGCCCCGGCCAAACAAAAATGCCCGACTCGCTGCAGCCGAGGAGACAGAAGAAATAGAACTTTACGGGCCAGGAAAAGGTATAAAGATAGGGGGAGGCCTGAGCAAATCTCTACGACAAGATCTGCTAGAATGCCTGAAAGGATACCCGGACGTCTTTGCCTGGGGATACAATGACATGCCTGGGATCGATCCAAGATTCATCAATCACCGCCTAGCAGTAGATCCATCTCGCAAGCCGGTCAGGCAAAAGAGAAGGAACTTCAATCAAGAAAGGAGTAAAGCAATAGCGGCCGAGGTCGAGAAGTTACTAAAGGCAGGTCTCATCAGGGAGGCAAGGTACCCGGATTGGGTATCAAACGTGGTGTTGGTCAGAAAAAACAATGGCAAGTGGCGAATGTGTGTCGATTTCACCGACCTAAACAAGGCGTGCCCAAAGGACAGCTTTCCTTTGCCGAACATAGACCAGCTAGTAGACACCACAGCCTGTCAAGGATTACTGAGCTTCATGGATGCTTTCTCCGGATACAACCAGGTCAAAATGTGCCCTGCAGACGAAGAGAAGACAACTTTCATCACAGATCAGGGACTTTACTGCTATAAAGTAATGCCCTTCGGGCTAAAAAACGCTGGAGCAACCTTTCAAAGGTTGGTAAACAAGGTTTTCAAACCGCTCATCGGCATTACAATGCTAGTTTATGTCGATGACATGATAACAATGTCGAAAGAACCAAGCAACCACATGGACGACCTAAAAAGGACCTTCGAGCTTTTAAGAAGACACAACCTGAAACTCAATCCAGAAAATGTACCTTCGGGGTAGCCTCAGGAAAGTTTTTAGGCTACATGGTGAGTGCCCGAGGTATCGAAGCAAACCCACAGAAGATCCAGGCAATACTGGCCCTAAAGTCTCCCAAGACAGTGAAAGAAGTACAAAGTCTGACTGGTAGAGTGGCTGCGCTCAATCGGTTCATATCACGAGCAACTGACAAATGCCACCCTTTCTTCAAAGTGATCCAAAAAGCAAAAAAGGATATCGACTGGACATCAGAGTGCGAAGAAGCCTTCCAGCAGTTAAAGCAGTATCTGGTGCAGCCCCCTCTCCTGGCAAAACCACTCCCGGGAGAAACATTATACCTATACCTGGCTGTTTCGGACCGAGCAGTAAGTTCAGTACTAATACAAGAGACCGACAAGATCCAGAAACCTGTCTACTATATCAGCAAAGCCCTCCTAGACGCTGAAACCCGATATCCGGTACACGAACTGGTCGCCCTTTCATTAATTACGGCAGCTCGGAAATTGCGGCCTTACTTCCAGGCCCATCCTATCAAGGTATACACCGATCACCCCCTAAAACAAATTCTGCAGCGGCCGGCGGAAGTTTCCGGCAGACTAGTAAAGTGGTCGGTAGAGCTAAGTGAACACGACATCACCTACCTCCCGAGAGCAGCAGTGAAGGGACAAGCCTTGGCGGATTTTGTCGCCGAATGTACCGACCCCCAGACCCTGGCTATAGAAGAGGACAAATGGGAAATGTCTGTAGACGGTTCGGCCAGCACACAAGGCAATGGCGCGGGAATCATCCTAAAAAGCAACAAAGGAGAAGAAATCCTACTCGCCCTGAAATTCGCTTTCATAGCAACCAACAATGAAGCAGAATATGAAGCAATACTGGGCGGTTTGAGACTATGCACGGTACTGGGGATCCAAAATGTGGTAGTAAGGAGTGACTCACAGTTAGCCATTCAGCAACTAAAGGGAGCATTTCAAGCGAAAGAGCCTAGCATGATGGCCTATCTGACCGAAGTACGAAAGTTAACAGGGAAGATGGGGGATGTACGCTTCGAAACAAATCTCCCGAGAAGACAATTGTGAGGCAGACACCCTGGCACGGCTCGCCTCTTCAACAAAAGCCGAACACCCCAGAATAATCCCTTTGATTTACATCCGGGAAAGGAGCGTGGGGGAATCTAAAGTAGAAGTTCTAGATAAAGAAAGCAAAGCATCATGGATGCAACCCATCAGAGAATATCTGGAAACAGGAGAAACACCAGAGGACAAAACGGAGGCCAGAAAGTTAAGATACAAGAGCACTAAATTCTCCCTAATCAACGGGGTACTTTATCGAAGGGGTTACTCAGTCCCCCTCTTAAGATGTCTAGCAGAAGAAGAGGCAAATTATGTGCTCAGGGAGATACATACGGGCATCTGCGGGAGCCACGCCGGAGGTCGCTCAATTGCTTTCAAAGCCCTAAGACAAGGCTTCTACTGGCCGACCATGCACCAGGACGGCATAGAAGTAGCCCGAAAGTGCGAAGGATGTCAGAAAAACGCAAATCTCCACCACCAACCAGCCGAACAGTTAACTACGCTGCTCAGTCCCTGGCCGTTCGCCCAGTGGGGACTAGACATCATTGGGCCAATGCCACAGGGGAAAGGGCAGGCAAAATACGCCATCGTGGCCATAGACTATTTCACCAAATGGGTGGAGGCAGAGCCATTATCCACCATAACGGAGAAAAAAGCCACTGAATTCCTGAGGAAAAATATCGTCTGCCGATTCGGGATTCCCCGAGCCATCATCACTGACAACGGGAAGCAGTTTGACAGCAAAGGTTTCAGAAAACTCTGCGAGGACCTCCAAATTGCCCTAAGGTTCGCCACGCCAGCCCATCCCAAATCAAACGGACAAGTCGAAGCGACAAACAAAACCATCAAGGCTAACCTGAAAGCTCGGCTTGGATCCAGCAAAGGCCTATGGGTCGAGGAACTACCAGAAGTACTATGGGCACACCGGACAACCTATAAGGATTCCACGGGAGAAACCCCGTTCTCCTTAGCATACGGATATGAAGCTGTCATCCCGCAGAGATCGGGGTGACCTCCCACAGGGTTCAGCACTACGAGAGTAAACAGAATGAAGGACTTATCAGAAACCACCTCGACCTGATAGAAGAGAAGAGAGAGAGATCGGCCATAAAAACAGCAATCTACCAGCAAAGGATGGCCCGCTTCTACAATAAAAGGATTCGGACACGCACCTGGCGAAATCACCCTAAATACTCGAAAGCCAGAGGAAGGCTCCCTGGGCGCCAAATGGGAAGGGCCCTACAAGGTGGTAAAAGTGGTGAAGCCAGAGTGTACATCCTAGAACGGCTGGACGGCACAAGATTAAAAAAGCCATGGAACGCCGAGATGTTGAGAAAATACTTCCAGTAAACTTTCCCTTCCTCCTAACTGCTTACGGCAAACAAATAAGGGACAGGAATTCAAATACAGAGGCTCTCTCAAAATGACCCACAGAGAGTTGTAAAGAAGGGCAGTATGTCCCCGAGTGTGAATAAAAAACTTTCTTTTTTCCAAATATTACGAAACCGTATTCAAAAAACTCGGGGACATGCTCACAACGACGATCCAAAGCTAAAAAACACAAAAAACTCACAACTACCCAACCACGGCTACCACCATAAAAGTGCACAAAGTCACACTAGAATCATTCGACTTCATGCAAAAAATCAAGAACATACATCTGTGAGAAGCATAACATAAGGAGGGATATGCCCTTAATGTTTCAATCGGCTCGGGACTGGATTACGTTCCGCCGAGGCCACTTGATTAATCGGCTCGGGGCTGGATTTCGTTCCGCCGAGGCCGCTTGATTAATCGGCTCGGGGCTGGATTCATTCCGCGAGGCCACTTGTTTATTCGCTCGGGGTCGGTTACGTCCCACCGAGTCGGCTTTTTGGACTGGGATGTAACATTCCCCCAGAGCAAGTCTTTCTTTTAGCTCGGGGTCGGGTTACGTCCCACCGAGTCTGCTCATTGGTCTGGGGACGGGATATTCCCCCAGAACCAAGTGTCTCTCTTAGCTCGAGGTCCTCGGAAATATTCAGGACATACTCGATGCATAGGATCCGTGAGAAGCATAGCACGGGGAGGGATGATACCTGTGGCGATTGCCTACTCCAGTGTTACCGAACATAAGGAGGAATATGCCCTTAATGTGTCGAGCACTCTTTGATCCTCACGTACCCGATGTAATGGATCCGTGTGGGAAAGCATAGCACGGGGGATAATGATGCCCCCGTGACGATTGCTAGCTCCAGTGATGCCGGACCTAAGGAGGAATGTGCCCTTAGTATCCCGGACACTCTTTGATCCATTCATCATCCGGATCCGCGAGAGACACAGCACGGGGATGCGTTGTGCCCCTGTGGCGTGTGCCTGCTCCAGCGTGGTAAGGAGGAGCCCTCATACAATACACAGGCTCCCCAGTGAACCGACGTGTAGAGGATGTGCCCTCACCATTCAAACGCTCTACTGATCCAAATCCTGGTTCGCCGGGACACTGAATTGAAAGATTCAGAATTGTGTTTGGAGACCTCGGGCAGGACGCTGTTTTGAGGCATCCATGTTGTTGTTTATGCTTGCAAAAACGTTTTTGTTTTGGGATAGGTGCTAAGTCACCCCCGCCTTTTGATTTTATTTTCCAGAATCTTGTTTTTGTTTTTCGCCGGTCTGGCAGAGGGACGCCCATGCCAGATTCGGTAGGGCTACAAAGGTTGATTCACTTCCCTTCTGAATAAGTCCCAGGATTAATCGGCTCGGGGCTGGATTTCGTTCCGCCGAGGCCGCTTGATAATCGGCTCGGGGCTGGATTACGTTCCGCCGAGGCTACTTCTTAGTCGGCTCGGGGCTGGATTTCATTCCGCCGAGGCCGCTTGGTTATTCAGCTCGGGGTCGGGTTACGTCCCACCGAGTCGGCTTCTTTGGACTGGGGAGGTAACATTCCCCCAGAGCCCAAGTCTTTCACTCAGCTCGGGGTCGGGTTACGTCCCACCGAGTCAGTCTTCTTTGGACTGGGGAGGTAACATTCCCCCAGAGCCCAAGTCTTTCACTCAGCTCGGGGTCGGGTTACGTCCCACCGAGTCAGTCTTCTTTTAGACTAGGGAGGTAACATTCCCCCAGAGCTAAGTGTCTCACTCAGCTCGGGGTCGGGATATGCCCCTCCAGCTCATGTTAACCCCCGAAGGGTCTCAAAGTGTTCGATGACAAGAAACTCAAAAAAAAAAAACAGAGAAGAGAAAGGGAAAAGAAAGTAAATACATAAATACAAAAGTTATTAAAAAAAAAGAGATAGTTTAAAGTGTACATAGGGCCCCGGTCGGGTTACCCTTTCTCAGTCAGCCCGCACAGGGGCGGGAATTTCTTCCTCAGCTAGCTCAGACGGCGGAAGGATCGGCTCGACCTCAGGAGGAGGAACAGCGGCTTCAACCTCGGCAACATGAGAGACCTCTGCTTCAGGGATGGGAGGAGGGATCTCAAGACAGTCCTCACCGGGGGCGGGAACATCAGGTCGTCCTTCTTGGGAAGCCCCGGAAGCCGGAACAACCGAAATCGGGTCGGGATCCATCACCTCCTCGGAAGGAGGAGGGAGCCATTTCTGAAACTCCTCCTCGGAGATCTCCCCCTTGCAGAAACCGATGGCCGCGTAGATAGGATCCATGTTCAGACCTGGCAGTACCATCGGTATTAGTTCAGCACAAACCAACCCCCTCAAGGCGGATGGCATCCTTCTCGGCCTCAAGATCGGCCTCTCTCTCCTCAAGCTCGGCCTCTTTCCTTCAAGATCATCCCGGGCCCGTGCCATCTGTTCGTCCTTGGCTTTCAGCTTAGCCTCAACACTTGATACCTTCCCTTTCAAAATGCCAATCTCAGATCGGGCAACTTTCAAATCCTCCCTGGCAGTGTCGGCAAGTTTTCGCTCCAACGCGGCAGCAGCCTTGAGAGCCTTGTTTGTTTTGAAGGTCTCTATTGCAGTCGATTCATGATTCTTTATCACCTCCTCCCGGTCGGCCAGTTTAGCCTCCACCTCTGTAAGGCAATTCTGAAGCCTCTGGGCCTGACCACCCTCGGACAATAGACTCAGAAGAGGTCCTTATTCTTGGCCATGAGGTAAGTAGCCTGCACAAAAACAAAGAAATCAAGATATAAAAAAAAAAAAAACCGAGACCCAAATCAGAAAGGAGAGGAGTAAAACTACCTTTGCCATTTGGGAGCTCATCTCGGTCACCAAGGCTTCAGGAGAGATATCCTCATATCTCGAAACCTCCCCCGGAGGAATCACCTCGGCCAATTCATTAAAAGCCGGCACTAGATGGGAAGTAGCCTCCCGGATGTCTTCTCTCCCAAATCATCCACCCCAAGGATCACGGAACCTTTTCGCTTCTTGGAGGAGCCCTCAGACGATTTTTTCCCCCGACGGGCGTCTTTCTTCTTGCCCTGCACAGGCTCCTCCTCCTCCAACTCAGTCTCCTCTGACCCGAACTGACGCCTCCTCTTCCTAAAAGGCTTCGGCGGACTGACAAGACGAGCAGATCCTGATGACGGCGCACCAGAAGGAGAAGATAGACCTCGAGCAGCCGGCTGAACCTTCCCCTGAGACACCCTCCCAGCTTCAACAGATTCAGGATGTGCTCGGGAAGTTCCAGTATCAGCGCGGCCGGCCTTCTTCATGGTACCGGCCAACTTCTCGAGATACTTTGGTCTCTTTGACATACCTACAAAAAAAAGGGAAGACAAAGAAAAAGGAAATCAGGACCCGAGCATACAGTAAAGAGAGAGAAAAGAAGACATCAAACGTGATAAATAAACAGGGAAGTCAACTAAAAAATCAGCAAACATCTACCTATCCGACCCGAGACCTCCGAAGGGACAGTCCGAGTAAGGCCCGACTCAACAAAAGCCGCATCATTAACCAACTCCCTCCAGTGGGCGGCATACCGACGAGCCCAGACTACCCGTTTCCGGACCCGATGGGAAACCTTGGGAGCATCCCTCCAACAGGCTAGGAGGAATAGGAAAGAAGGGGTAAGAGTCCAAAAACAAAAAAAAACTAAGGAAAGCTAAAAGTTGATCTCCAAACCTCCCGCCCTGAAGATATCCGGTACCAAGAATTCCCCTTCATCCGACCTTAGGGACCGTCCCCAATCCCCAGTGGCCCAGAACCAGAGGTCTTTAAAATTCTTATTGGAGTCAGGGAGCTTTTGGACGACGTTTGACGAGCTGTCATAAGCGGAAAGGTAATACCATCCGTGGTACGACCTAGGATTGGCCTTCAGCCGGTATAACCTCTTCACCTCTTCAAGAGAAGGCTCGCCGAGTCCTGCCCGATGCCAAGCTACATACAACCCGGCCAAAATCCTCCAACTGTTTAGACTCAACTGACAAGAGCAATCTCCATCTCGGCCAGCATCCAAGCAAAGTAAGGTTGAACCGGCAGCCGCAGCCCACACTCGAAAAAGGCAGGAAGAAGTGCCACCGAGCCCTCGTCGGGTTGACTAGCGCGATCCATCAAGCCGGGAACTTCAAGGGCGATATCTATCGGAATATTATATCGCTGTCGAAGTAGGGCGAGGTCATCTTCAGTTATTTTGGAAGGACAATTCATATCCAGAGCCGAAGAGCCAAGATCACCGGGCTCTGGATCCCTCCGATGAACCCTTTGATGGTAAGAATCTTGTTCAATCTCAGAAAGAGTAGGGGTAGTGTCAAGGTCTTCTACACTGGGTGCCCCCGAGCCCGAGGAGAGCTCTTCCGCAGGGGGAGTTGAGGGTTTAGCAGGATTTTCAGGGGGAGAATTATTGTCAGACATCCCTAAACATCCGGAAAACAAAAAAGGAAGGGGAAGTCAGTCTATAACTAAGAAATTACTCAGGTTTCTTCCGTCTTAGCTAAAACAGGTGGGTTCTAAAAGTGCCCTAAAGCAAAATCCAACAAAGCCTTAAGTCGTTCCCTAGCAACATTCAAAAAACAGCAAGACTCACAACACAAGAAAGGAAGAGGTCGTTCAGAAGACTTACTTGTTCTTCTCAGAAAAGCCGGAGATTGTGCAGTATGGCTTGCCCGTCCCTTATGTTCGCAGCGGAGAGAAAGAAAGCCCGCGGTTGAACTCCGAGAGCACTGAGTTGAGCGAGTCACGGAAATATTTTCAGGAAAGAAGGAGAAATTGCCAAAAAAGATTGAACAGTAAAAGCCTCGCCTTCTTATAGTCATGGCCAGGACGCTCGTGGCCGTTGGATCAAAAGAAGGAACCCGGATGAACGCCAAGTGTCGACTGCAAAAGAGGTCTGCCAAATTTAAACAGACGGTTGAGATCAGCGCACTGTGAAGACGCCTCTACACGGTCGATTCGTTTCCTTTTTGGCGGGAACCTGACGGATGTTCGACAAGTGTCAAAACTGGAAGAAAACCTAAAGATGATTTGATGGGCATTTAAACAGACGTGACTGTTGCGCGTCTCAAGAAAGGCGTTTGAAAAAAGGCGACGCAACATATTGATTCCACACCGGGCCGACCCCCAAGATTTAAATCGGCACACCATCTTTATATAGTTCCCGGCACCAACTCATACACTCGTTGGAACCGAGAACTAGGGGACAGATGTTGATGGTGTTTTCAGGTACTATGACATTTAAAGCAGCACGACGAGGATAGAAGGGTAATTCCTTGTTTGGTGAGATCATCAAATCCAACCCGACCACTTTGCAATAAAAGACAAACACCTTACGGTTTCAAACCGACCACAACAGATATAGACCGAGCACTTTATGACCGGCAACCGATCACTTGGGTTCAGATAACCGGGCACTATCAAGTCGACAGAAGCATTCTCAGCATAAAAGACTATCATGACCGACCTCATGAAGACCGACCAGACAGGCGAGATATGCTCAAGATGATGACACCTATTCTTGCAGATAAGATAAACAAATTATCCTACTCTCACAAGGAAATGAAGTCAGAATCCAAGAAGGAATAAGAAAAGTGAAAGCAACGTTGGATTAGAAATCCTTACAAGAGAGAAGACTAAGTTCAACTAGGATTTCTTATGCAAATAGGAGTCTGATTTCTGTACTATTATAAATAGGAGGGCAGAGTATGTGTAAGGGCATCAAAAAATTAAGGATCAGAATCATCAAGCTCTGACTTGTAAGCACAAAAGACCTGAGAAGCGTATTGGAGTAATAAAAAGTATCATCCTGTTTTTGTCCGTGGACGTAGGTCGGATCCAAATCCACCGAACCACGTTAAATCTCTTTGTCGATTGGTGTGTTTATCTGTCTCTCTCGCTAAATTTGCTTTGGTCCCCCATAACCAAACAAATTCACTATTGAGAGGAGGATTAGTCTTGGGAGTGATATTCCCATATTGCCCTGAGACCAAAATCACCGTCAACAAAGATTAACTTAAATTAAAATAAATAAAAGAATTGAACTTAAAAATTTTTAAAAACTTAAGTTACCTACTATCCTCTAGGGGTGAGAGGAATCAAAGCTCACGTAGTTCCATTATATTTTTTAGATAGTTCAACTGTAGGCACTGTAATTTTTTGCATAAAGCCAATGATAGCCTCGTAAACGGAGGCACTACCCCTGCTAAGTCACGGAAGTCGCGGGAAATGATGTCGGAAGGAAAATTCAAAAATAATTTTAATACCTCGTCAATTTAAACTCACTTGTTTAGCCTCGGGTTCGCTTAGTCGATTTCTGTTTTAAGTATTAGCATCGCTAAATACCGCAACCCATGAAAGCCCATCATCAAAGCCATACAACCCATGCAAAACCATGCAATCCATGCAACTCCAAAGGCCCACACGCCCAACTAATCCAAAATAATAAAACCACATGCAAAAACATGTACCAAATCTATTCTAATCCCCTTCCAAATTAGCCAAGATTGAATCCCTCAAATTTGAAGGAAAATCTTGACCAAAAGGGGGATGGGCGGCACACCACACACATAGAATAAGATGAAAACCCTAAAAGCATAACAAATAGAAACCCTAGCATGCAACTATAAAAAGATAACCTAACCAACCCTAAGGGGAGCTTCCTCTCTCAACATTTTTCCCTCTCCTCTCTCTTCCTTCTCTCCACACACGACATTAACCAAAAACAAAAAAACCTAAACTCTATTCTTCCCTCCTTACACACTCACGGCCAAAGGACAAACAAAAAACCCTAACCTCAACACACACGTCCTCTCTCTCTCTCTCTCTTCTCTCTCTCTTCTCTCTCGCTCTCTCGCTCTCACGTTTCCTCTCTCATTCAACACACGTCCATTCTCTCACTCAACACATTCACTCGGAAACTCACAAATCAAAGCCCCTAAGCAGCCCTAACCGAACAGCCAATAAAGAACCAAACATCAACCCAAAGCCGTGAACCATCAAACCCAACTCACACAACCAGATAAAATACCTTAGCCACATACTCGGCAACACAGTGAAACTAAGACCCTTTCACGTGAAAAGCACTCACGGCAGAACATCATCACCAATATCACAAACACAGCCCCCAATCGATCAAACAAAGCCAACATACACAACGACCAAGAACACCAATCTGAATAAACAAGCCCCACTAGCCGAATACAATACAACAGCCTTGACGTGAGCAGACCCCAAACGTGAAACCTCACCAAAATAGTGAAAATAGTCCCTGAAATACAAAGAAACGGCCCTTAAAATCACCCAAAAATAACAAGCAAACCAACCCAAAACAGTGCCAAAATCGAAACTAAAAAAAAATGCCAAAACTGAGACAAAATAGCAGCAAAAATAGAGAAAACGGCAACCCAAAACAGCGAAACAGTGAACAAAAGTGTTGAACCAGTGAACAAGAAAAGCAGCGAAGCATTAATCATTCGCCGGCGACGTCTCAACGCACTCCCGAGGATCGACTTAAAAGGTAAGACCTGAGGGCCCTCCATTTTAATATTTATTTTGTTATCACGGACACGGCATGCTTGGTTGGGCGAGAAATACGTCCAACAAGGCATGCAGGATCCCACACTAAAAATCGGCCAAGTCTCTTGGTCGCATCTCATTTCTTTTATTTCACTATTTATTTTTCTTTTGATGTTCCATTATTTATTTTCGTTTGTCTTTTTTCATGTTCGGCTATATTACTTCGAATCCACTATCATGACTACTTATATTGGATTAAAGGTCACCCCTTTTGTGGGAAATGCCTGAGGGCACCCTTTACTATATTTATTTTGTAGTCTGGGACGCTGCATGCTTGGTTAGACGTGAAATATGTCCAACCGGGCATGCGAGATCCCACACTAAAATCGGCCAAGTCTCTTGGTCGCATCTCATTTCCTTTATTTTGCTATTTATTTTTCTTTTTATGTCTTTTAATCATGTTCGACTATATTACTTCGTATCCACTCACTTTCATGACTACTTACATTGGATTAAAGGTCACCCATTTGTGGGAAATTTATGAGGGCACCCTTTACCATATTTATTTTGTAGTCGTGGACGCTACATGCTTGGTTAGACGTGAAATATGTCCAACCGGGCATGCGAGATCCCACAATAAAATCGGCCAAGTCTCTTGGTCACATCTTCTTCTTTTCTTTTATTTCTTCATTTATTTTTCTTTTGATGTTCCGTTATTTATTTCCGCCATTTGTCTTTTTATGTATTCATTTCACTTTATTATTTCGCTCTTATTCATGCTAATGTCTTGTCGCATCACTTCACGTTTACTTTCATGTTTGAATTGTGTCAATGACTGAGTGTTACCTCTTGCGGTATATTGAATGGAAACCCAGACATAAATTCTGTAACCGAATCTAAATGGACGGTAGTGGTGGTCTGTACTTGGGATACAACTCCATGTACCGCTCAGGAAATATTCACGCATGTGTTTATGTTATTAGATGCCATTTCTGCTTATCTCGTTCGAATGTGTTCCCGGACGCTATATACTTAATTATTTATGCTTTTACTGTTATTATATTTTACATTATCATACTTCCTCATTTAATTTGCTTTTGGAATTATGCATTCGCTTTCATTTATATTTACGTTTATGGTGTGCAAATTTATGTGTTTATTTGAAGTATTTTGCATGTGCTGCATAAGACTTGGTTATACCATTGTGTGAACCCGTCCATTATACTAGCATAAGTAAGGGACCATTCCGAACCCAACGGTTTAAGGTATTCCATTGCGAGGGGTAAGTACGGCCTTAAATCATTTCCCAGTTCACACTGAGTGGCAACTCATTTATTCTCCGGTTTAGTCCCATGCGGGCTACTCCGTACTCTCTACGCGTTGCGAGCCCAACAATGTCATGGTCGCCGAGCATCATAGGCATAGTGGTAAACCCCGCTTCACTCCTACAGTCTGGCGACTCCACTGGGGATAGAGAATCGGCCCCGAAATAATGCCTTGTAATGTCTATGGTTTTTGCTTTAGTTACCCAAGTCTCATATATTTTGCATACCCCTTTTTACCCCGATGGCATCATGTATCGTGAAGTCGCTTTCACTCAAGGCGGTGGATTGTTATGTGATGATCATCACTCGTTGGCACATACCTTAGGGTATAAAAAAAGCTGTGCTCATTTGGTCGCTCGAACCTTTGAGTGAGGTGACCTAGTTGTCGGCAACCCTTCACCAACAAGAGCCTTTATCCATGCCCTTTCAAGCCCACATATGAACCATAGTTGTGTATCCTATAGAAGCTACCCATTTATGCTTGTGTCTGGGACCATCATCATTTGGATCCATTTGGACTTCTCGTCATAAGATACGAACTTGTTGGGCTACTTAAACTGGGACGAGTTTATATCTTATGATGATTGGGCCGAAAGTTTTCAAAATGACGATGGCCCACTTTGTGTTTGGGCCCCTTTCATTTGAAGTTGTTTAGCCACCTTATCACAAAAGTGTAAACCTGTTGGGCTTTTTTCAACTGGGACAAGTTTGCACCTCGCGATAATCTAATTGAATACTTTAAAATGATAACGAGCCAACTTGTATGAAAACCTTGATGGGCTTAGAAGGTCCAAACATGATCCGAATATGCCAAATACATGAGTCCGATATCCGCATTCGCTTTCATTCAGAAAGGATACGCCTTGTTATGGTATATTTGTATACTTTTGGATATCTCCAAGTTCATCCCCAAAACCATGATTACCGAGGGCCCAATTCCTCATTTCTAGACAATGGCACGATCCCCATAATAGGCTTAATCAGTATTGTAAATGGGCAGTCTTTGTCTTTTACCGACGGAAAAGGGAGTGAGGTAGCCAAGGTTCACCTTGTAGCATAAGACAGAATGATTTTTTGTACCCCACATTGGTGCATAAAATAAGCCGTACCTAGGACATAAATAGACTTACCGCGAGTGTGGGAGTAATAAGGTCGAAATGATATATGCTGTGTTGATAACCACATGCATCTCATGCATACACGCATCATGTTGGCCATCATAGATATCTGTTGGGTTAGAGAATAAAGGCTTGTCAAAAAAAGTTCAGCAAACATGGATACCGAGGAAGAGGAAGCCGAGAAATAGAAAATTTTACGGCCAAAATCAAAAGACCATTCAGGGGGCCTTCAGAAAAAAAAAAAAGAAAAAAATTTGTTTGTTTTTAGTCCTTAATAGTTAGGCATAAGTCCGATGAAGAAATTGATTACTTCATGGTGAAACCTTAGAAACGATAAGCTCTTGATGTGCTTTTACCTGATACTTTGAGTATTTGATCTATGCTAGACTCGTAAGCACTTAATTATAGGTTTATAGCAGTGAAAACCTGAGTAGTTGGTAAAGTGACTAGTTGAAGAAATTGCAAGTCGGTGAATGACCGCTTGCTTAGATGTCTATCTTGATTTGCTTGTGTTATGATGTGTGGTATGGCTGAAAATAAAAGAAAAGTCTCTAAGGAAAAAAATTTAACCACCAATAACCGTGAAGCAACCCATGGGCGAGTATTAGAACCACCATGAGGAGAAATGCTACCTTAAAGGGTAGGTGTGTTAAAAAAAATCAAAAAAGCAAAAAACAAAAAGAGACATGATGAGCGGAAAATATATCAATATTTACCGCCCCTTTAACTTAATATTTTGTTTAGTTTCTCGGGTTTGATGAACGTTTTGATGTGTTTTAGTTTATTTTACAGATAAAATAATATCGGGTCTCAATGAAATCATTTAGGATGAATATGGGTCAAATAAGGGCAATTATTGGACTTGATATTTTAATTTTGGAGATAGGAAACTTGAAAGGGCGTTTTGACGAAGTGCAGTTTTGGAAATTCCAGTTTTGCGCATCTGTCGTATTTTGGGCATAACTTTTTACTCCAATATCGGTTTGAGCTGATTCAAGTTCCAGATTAAAGAAGACTCACAGATCTACAACTTTCAAAGACAAAATAATTTCTAATTCTGAAGATTTCATGCCCGAAATTGATGAACCATCCAGAAGCGTGTAGTGTATAATTATTAAAGTCACTTTCAATCATTTTCAAAGCAAAAAATAAATTAATAAATAAATAATAAAAATTATCAAATCATAACCAAACATGATAAGAGATTAGTGGAGCAATTAATAATGGATTTGGTGGAGCAATTAGTGGAGCAATTAGTGGAGCAATTAGTGGAGCAATTAATAATTGATTTGGTGGATGATTTGATGGAGGCAAAATTTTGCCTATAAATACCAAGCCATTTCATTTGTAAAATTCATACTTTCTTCTAAGGAATTCCTTAAGAATACTAAGAAGATTGTATCTTGTTTGTTTATTTATAGCTTTTAGTAATTAATTTCCGCTTTCGCACTTTCTTTTCTTTACTTTTCAGTTTTTACTTTCCGCAATTTACTTTTATGCACAGTACATTTCTTTCTTTAATTTTCAGTTTTTACTTTTCAGTAATGAGGAGGTAACTCCCCTTTTGCTGGGGTAAAAGGTAAAACTTTTATTACTAATATTTAGATTAATCTCCCTTAATTATAATATATAAACTAGTTAAAACCTGACTTAACGAGGATACCGCCATATTGGTCGGTTGGTAATTATTTAAATTTGTTTTAACCTGACTAAATTGGATACCGCCTGATTGGTCGGTTGGTGATTAATTATTAATTTGACTTAATTTGGATACCGCCTATATGGCTGGTTGGTAATTATCATGCAAAGTTAATATATTATATTAAGGGAGATATATAAAATAGAAGTAATAAAAGTGGATCCTTTACCTCAGCATTTTCTTTTATTGTAATTTTACTTTATTTACTTTTCAGCAATTTACTTTCAGCAATTTACTTTTCAGTAATTTACTTTCAGCATTTAATTTTCAGTATTTTACTTTATGTCTTTTATTTTATTTAAGTTTTTTTACTACCCGTAAATATGTGTTGTAACTAAGCCAGTTATCTGGGGTTGTGATGAAATCCAATATCACCGGTTTATAAGGGGTTAGATTATAGCTTGGGTAATATAAAGATTTATTTATTCAGTCTTAAACTTAATGCTTTTTCATTAACTGGCCATTAATAAAATTGATCTGGTAAATCTAAAATGAACTAGACATAGGGATTTTAAGTTTAAGACCTTAAACTCAATAGTCCACGATCTTCCTTGAGGATAGATAACCCTTTAATAGATTTCCTTACAGAATAGGAATATACATGTCGGGCGGGGGTAGCCATAATTGGAACTTAAACTTAATGAATCCAGATAATTTGGTTGACATAGACATATGGTTCAATTGGGTTAAACTGGGTATTTGTGTCTGACCATCGACAGAGGCTTACACATAATTAGTGTTTCAGGTTAATAAATCAATATATTACCCAACTTTAAGATAACCACTTCATCTTTAAAATGATATTGGAAGAAATCACAACCCTAGATAGTTTTTAATATTGAATTTTCTTAAAACCTATTTTCGACAAATTTATTTACTTGCTTTTAAATTTAGAATCGTCACCATTTCAAATCAATCAATCAACCTGTTAGATACTAGTAATCATTTGACCTCATAAAATTAATAGTTTTGATATTAAGTCCTCGTGGGATCGATATTTTTATACTACTTGAACGATACGTGCGCTTGCGTTATACGTGTGTGTTTACGCCGGTCAAGTTTTTGGCGCCGTTGCCGGGGACTTATATTTCTTGAGTTATTAATTTTGAAGCTATCTAATTTACCTGTATCTAATTTTCTTTATTTTTATCTGTAATTTTTATTTCTTTCTTTTATTTTCAGGTGGTTAAACAATTGAACACTATTGGGAGATTGAAAGATCAAGAGCTTTACAAGAAGATACACCCCACATCTGGGAGCAACAGTCCGGTTTTCTGAGGCCTGTTGTCCAGCCCAATGATTATCACTGGATGCCAGAATCAACCTATGATTTTTATCGAGAACCAGAACAATCAGAGGAATAATCATTGGTTGACATGCTCAAAGATTGGTTCCAGAAACAGGACGAAAAGTTGGATACAATGCTTGAAACATGCCAGAATCAATTTGAAAGTATTCAGAGACAATCAGCATCAATTCAGAGAATGACAGATCAAATGAGACAATTCACAGAAAACCAAAACTACATACCTCAAGAATCAATTTCAGATGACACTGATAAAGCCTTCAAATACCAATCATTTCACAATGACACTTCAGCAGAGAAGGAGGCTGAGCAGTATCAACAACCAGAGGTATCAGTTCAGGAACACGAACCGGCAAAGTCTCGATTTGATTTCTATTATTCAGATTCTGACGAGGATGAAGCTGAAATATTTGTACCAACTGCATCAAAAATTGAGGATGGAATTCTGTATCCTCAAAATGAAGATCTTGGAGATTCCATTGCACAAATGTTTGAAGAAAATCTTCCTGAACCATCCATTCCAGTCATATCAGAGGATGAAGACCTAAAATCTGACATTTCTTTATATCCTCAGGTTGACAATTTTGAAGCATGTATATCACAGATGACAGATGAAGAACTGAATACAGAAATTTTAAAAGACATCTGTGAAGAAAAGGTGGAGCAAGAAACAGAGCAAATGGAGGAGCAAATGTCTGACCTTAATAAAGATCCAGAGCATTCAGGAGAAACATCGTTGTTTTGGGGAGTACAAATCAAAGATATCGCCCAGAAGCTTGATAGAATGGAACTTCCATTCCAAGTCAAACATCATACGAGACCTCCTGATTTTCTTTCTTTCTTTGCAGGAATCACTGGAACAACAATGATCAAAAAGGTGGCACAAACACTGAATAAGACAAAACTCTTTTTGCCACTTTACCGTTGGAAGAGACCCTTCAAAAGCAATGCTCACGGGATTGTCTTTAATCGGACATCCAAAATGACATTGAAACCTCCTTAACAGATGAATTTCAGTCACGTCTGGCTGAAGACGAAAAATTTAGCGCTAGCAGGGAGGCAACCCATGCAAATTATTGTAATTTGTTTTCAGATTTTGTGTGAACTTTTTAATTTTGTGTGTTATTTTTGTAGGGAAAGGCACAAACGAAGCATTTTAAGACATAAGGAATTGTGTTTGGAAATCAAAGATGAGAAACAATTCATTAGCGATGGCTGAATAAGGAATGAAATCTTGAGACACATCCTAATGAATTTATACTAAGCGAGTGGCGTATTTCGTACACAATTCCGTTGCCTTAATTATTGCTTTGATTCGCTTTTCTATTGTAATTATCTTTATTTTCGTAGACAGTATCCATACTTTTTGACCTTTCACGATCTCTTTTGTTGTTTAGCTAACAATCGTCCTTTGGAAGATATTAGTGCTATTATTACTCACCCTTTTTCAGGTACTATAAATTCAGCCCGTCATTGCACATTTGAAGGCATCCAGAGTTGAAAAAGAAATACAAAAAAAAAAATGGAAGCCACTTCAAGAAGACGAGTTGAAAACATCTGCGTGTTTTGTGGTAGTAGTGTTGGTACTAAGCCACAATACATAGAAGCAGCACAGGAATTGGGTCGAGTCTTAGCTGCAAGAAATATGCAATTAATATATGGCGGAGGCAATCTCGGACTTATGGGGATCGTTTCAAAGGCTGTACAGGAAGGAGGCAGTCATGTTTTGGGAATCATCCCAAAACCCTTGGCAGAGGAAAATCTTATTGGATCATCAAACGGAGAGGAACTGATCGTGTCAGGTATGTCTGAACGACTGGTAGAAATGATTAACCCTGCTGATGCTTTTATCGCTTTGCCAGGTGGCTTGGGCACATTGGAGGAAATTTTTATAGTTCTATCTTGGGCGAACCTGAACATACACCAGAAACCGCTTGGACTGTTTAATGTTGATGGATTTTATGATTTTCTTTGTGTGTTTCTTGATGATGCCCGAAGAAATGGGTTCGTGTCAAAACCTATGAAAGAACTCCTCTTCACTGCTAGAACTGCTCCGGATCTAATAGACCAACTCATAGCCTATGAACCACAAGTTGACCCTATCCTTTCAAAGATAAATTGGTCTGAGGACGATCGTGGTAAGAGGTGTCAGATTAATCTGGATCTTAACCTTTAATTTCCTATAGATTTTCAGCTAACCAAGTACAACCTTCTTAACTCTCCTTTTACTGTTTAAGACATTGGGGACAATGTCTCATTTAGGTTTGGGGGAGGGAATTAGTTGATCAGTACCTTGCTTTTAGTTTGTGTGTTGTTTTTATTTTTAGTCCAAAATTTTTCGAAAAATACAAAAAAATTGGATAATTTTCAAAAATTACAAAAATATTTTGTGTTTTTTTTTGTGTGTTTTTGTTTTGACTAAAAATGTGAAATTGGTAAGAGATAGCTGAGTAAGGAGTTTCTACTCCTGAGACGTATCTCAAGCCTATTTTCGAAATAAGTTAATTGTTGTTTATTTCCTTTTGAATTATTTAATTTGTGAATTCTCCTTAAAACGGACTAAAAGGAATCTTCATATGTTCAGTTAGCAGATATTATCAAAATATATAGTAACATACGGACATGAGCTAAAATTGAAAAGTTTGTAATATTCAGTGCTCTAGTTTAATTGGAAGAAACATCTCAAAAAGCAATGGAGTAAAAAAAAAAAAAAAGAAAAAAAAAAGAAAAAAAAAATCCGAGATCCGAGTTATTAAGTCTGTAAGGGTGTTTTAACACCTAGTGCCCTAAAACCAACTGGTTTGGGAGTCACTGGCCCAAAGCTCGCTACATGGATCGAAGATGCTACAAAAATATATATATATTTATATCTGAAGTCTGGGTAATTAAGTCCGTAGGGGTGTCTTAACACCTGGTGCCCTAAAGCCAACTGGTTTGGGAGCCATCGACCCAACACTCGTTACATAGATGGAAGATATTGTATATAAATAAAAAATAGAGAAAAATCAAAGAAAAAATCAGAAAAATGAAAAATTATTCCATTGCTGCAAAAAGGTGTTAAATCTGATAGAACTTTAGGACAAAAATATTACTCTCTTATCAACTGCACTTATGACTGTTGTGGGAAAAAATGAGTTTTTTAATATTTTGTTGGCTGTGTATATGGAGAATGGTAAAAATAATCGGAGAATTTACTTATTCGGTAATTTAGAATGAAACAAAACAACTATTGACTTGGAGTAGAAGTTTCACCTGATTAGTCACTAACATCTTTATTCTCTTTTCGCTTGTCTTTTTGCTTTTGTGTGCATTAGTTTTATTATCTTTTTACTTTTGTAAAACGTTTGTGGGTATCGTTGCTGTAAGCCCTCACGAGACTACAACTCGTCCACTAGGGACACCTAGGGGTTTAAAGGCTTGTTGTATATGCTAAATGCAACCGTGATCCCTACGAAAGTGGCTTACTTTAATTTTATTTTTATTTTGTTGTTTTGCTCGAGGACTAGCAAAATGTTAAGTTTGGGGGTGCGATGAGCGGAAAATATATCAATATTTACCGCCCCTTTAACTTAATATTTTGTTTAGTTTCTCGGGTTTGATGAACGTTTTGATGTGTTTTAGTTTATTTTACAGATAAAATAATATCGGGTATCAATGAAATCATTTAGGATGAATATGGGTCAAATAAGGGCAATTATTGGACTTGATATTTTAATTTTGGAGATTGGAAACTTGAAAGGGCGTTTTGACGAAGTGCAGTTTTGGAAATTCCAATTTTGCGCATCTGTCGTATTTTGGGCATAACTTTTTACTCCAATATCGGATGGAGCTGATTCAAGTTCCAGATTAAAGAAGACTCAAAGATCTACAACTTTCAAAGACAAAATAATTTCTAATTCTGAAGATTTCATGCCCGAAATTGATGAACCATCCAGAAGCGTGTAGTGTATAATTATTAAAGTCACTTTCAATCATTTTCAAAGCAAAAAATAAATTAATAAATAAATAATAAAAATTATCAAATCATCACCAAACATGATAAGAGATTAGTGGAGCAATTAATAATGGATTTGGTGGAGCAATTAGTGGAGCAATTAGGGAGCAATTAATAATTGATTTGGTGGATGATTTGATGGAGGCAAAATTTTGCCTATAAATACCAAGCCATTTCATTTGTAAAATTCATAATTTCTTCTAAGGAATTCCTTAAGAATACTAAGAAGATTGTATCTTGTTTGTTTATTTATAGCTTTTAGTAATTAATTTCCGCTTTCGCACTTTCTTTTCTTTACTTTTCAGTTTTTACTTTCCGCAATTTACTTTTACGCACAGTACTTTTCTTTCTTTAATTTTCAGTTTTTACTTTTCAGTAATGAGGAGGTAACTCCCCTTTTGGGGGTAAAAGGTAAAACTTTTATTACTAATATTTAGATTAATCTCCCTTAATTATAATATATAAACTAGTTAAAACCTGACTTAACGAGGATATCGTCATATTGGTCGGTTGGTAATTATCTAAATTTGTTTTAACCTGACTAAATTGGATACCGCCTGATTGGTCGGTTGGTAATTAATTATTAATTTGACTTAATCTGGATACCGCCTATATGGCTGGTTGGTAATTATCATGCAAAGTTAATATATTATATTAAGGGAGATATCTAAATTAGAAGTAATAAAAGTGGATCCTTTTACCTCAGCATTTTCTTTTATTGTAATTTTACTTTATTTACTTTTCAGCAATTTACTTTCAGCAATTTACTTTTCAGTAATTTACTTTCCAGCATTTAATTTTCAGTATTTTACTTTATGTCTTTTATTTTATTTAAGTTTTTTTACTACCCTTAAATATGTGTCGTAACTAAGCCAGTTATCTGGGGTTGTGATGAAATCCAATATCACCGGTTTATAATGGGTTAGATTATAGCTTGGGTAATATAAAGATTTATTTATTGAGTCTTAAACTTAATGTTTTTTCATTAACTGGCCATTAATAAAATTGATCTGGTAAATCTAAAATGAACTAGACATATGGATTTTAAGTTTAAGACCTTAGACTCAATAGTCCACGATCTTCCTTGAGGATAGATAACCCTTTAATAGATTTCCTTACAGGATAGGAATATACCTGTCGGGCGGGGGTAGCCATAATTGCAACTTAAATTAATGAATCCAGATAATTTGGTTGACATAGACATATGGTTCAATTGGGTTAAACTGGGTATTTGTGTCTGACCATCGACAAAGGCTTACACATAATTTAGTGTTTCAGGTTAATAAATCAATATATTACCCAACTTTAAGATAACCACTTCATCTTTAAAATGATATTGGAAGAAATCACAACCCTAGTTAGTTTTTAATATTGAATTTTCTTAAAACCTATTTTCGACAAATTTATTTACTTGCTTTTAAATTTAGAATCGTCAATATTTCAAATCAATCAATCAACTTGTTAGATACTAGTAATCATTTGACCTCATAAAATTAATAGTTTTGATATTAAGTCCTCGTGGGATCGATATTTTTATACTACTTGAACGATACGTGCGCTTGCGTTATACGTGTGTGTTTACGCCGGTCAAGACAAAAGAAAAGAAAAAAAGAAAATCATACCATATTGAACACAGAGAAGCAATTGCAGAGCATAATTGAGACATCTAGGTTGGTTTGACCCATCGATCCTAATTTTTGAAACGAAATCATTGATCTGGCTTACCTAGGAATAAAGCTGTGAATAAACCTTTTTCACACACACACTTTGAGTCTGGCTTAGATCACTTATTCAAAAACTCGGATTTGAGTTGCATTGAGTGTTTTGAAGGTTCTCTGGTTTCAATACTGGGCATTCTTTGAGAACAATAATATGTGTAACTATTGGGAGACAGCTTAAGAAAAAGATAGTACGAACATGCAAAACAAAGAAAACATCGAAGGCCTCTTGAAGGTATAGACATTGGCAATGCAACATCGCCGGAAGGGTAGTAGGAGAAAAATACAAGCCAAGAATTGCAGCAAACTCCTCAGGAGGAGGGCATATTTCGAAACCTGGGAATCGAAAGACATGATTTTCAGTATCCCAAAGGATGAAGCTGTTTTCCAAAAGGCATAATTCACCTTGACCCAGTGCAGGCAGTGGAGAGTAGAAAGCTAAACCAGGTCTGGGGGCGACCAGTCTACCACCCCGTGAATAAGGAACATAACGAGATCTCAAGTCATGGGATCAAAGAGAACTGAGCGATCACCAGAGGAGAATTGGCAGAATAAACTGTGAGCAGGCCCAGGGGGCGACGAAAGCTTTTTATAGGCAAAGGGCACCAAAGGCCAAAAAGATTCCTCAAAGGGGTGAAGAAAACCCTATAAAGCAAGGAAGGCCTAACCAGGGAAGACATCAAGCCAAGTGACCCCAACGGAATAGAGAATGCATCCATGCATACATGCATACACGTCGCATACACACAATTTTATATTCGCAGGTTTTGAAAAAGCAATGAAGACAAGCAACTCCTCGGGAATGAGGACGAGCAAGCCGGTAATGGCACTCCGGGAATGGAGAACAACCTCATAAATGAGGACAAGTAACTCATCGGGAATAAGGATGAGCAAGCCGGGAATGGCACTACGGGAATGGAGAACAACCTCAGGAATGAGGACAAGCAACTCCTCGGGAATGAGGACGAGCAAGCCGGGAATGGCACTTCAGGAATGGAGAACAATCTCGGGAATGAGGATGAGCAAGCCGGGAATGGCACTCTGAGAATGGAGAATAACCTCGGGAATGAGAACGAGCAACTCCTCGGGAATGAGGACGTGCAAGCCGGTAATGGCACTCCGGGAATGGAGAACAACCTCGGGAATGAGGATGGATCATGGGGCGAAGTGCCTCAGCACCATCAGTTCAACAATTTCGGGAATGAATCCCAGGGTCGAGGCCCACATTATCAACAGTTTCGGGAATGAATCACAGGGTCGAGGCCCGTATTATCAGTAGTTTCGGGAATGAATCCTATGGTCGAGGCCCACATTATCAATAGTTTCGGGAATAAATCCCAGGGTCGAGGCCCGCATTATCAGCAATTTCGGGAATGAATCTCAGGGTTGAGGCCCACATTATCAACAGTTTCGGGAATGAATCCCAAGGTCGAGGCCCGTATTATCAGTAATTTCAGAATGAATCCCAGGGTCGAGGCCCACATCAACTCAACTAGGAACGATTCGGGAATGAGCCATCTCACATCAATAATGGTTCGGGAATGAACCATCTCACATCAGTAACGGTTCAGGAATGAACCATCTCTCATCAGTAACGGTTCAGGAATGAACCATCTCTCATCGGTAATGGTTCGGGAATGAACCATCTCACATCAGTAACGGTTCGAGAATGAACCACCTCTCAAGTAACGGTTCAGGAATGGACCACTCATCTCCCAAGTAACGGTTCGGGAATGAACTTGGGGTCGAAGCACCTCACCACCAGATCAACTTAGTTCGAAGCATCTCAAAACAACGGGTAAGTCCGGCAACAGCTGATGAACCAAGTAAGTAAAAATACATGCATGACTTTGATAGGATTGTCACTGTCGCGCACTGCACAAGTCCAATCAAAGTGGGGGCGACTATAGGCACTGCATTTTTGCATAAAGCCCAATGATGAGCCTCGTACGGAGGCACTACCTGCTAAGTCACAGAAGTCGCGGGAAAAGGCTGTTGGAAGGGAAAATTCAAAAAACAATTAATACCTAGTCAAATTTAAACTCACTTGTTTAGCCTCTGGTTCACTTAGTAGATTTCTGTTTTAAGTATTAGCCTCAGCCCAAAACCCCCGCAGCCCATGAAAGCCTATTCATCCAAGCCATACAACCCATCCAAAACCCATGCAATCCATGCAACTCCAAAGGCCCACACGCCCAAGCCCAATCCAAAATAATAAAACCATATGCAAAACATGTACCAAATCTATTCTAATCCCCTTCCAAATTAGCCAAGATTGAATCCCTCCAATTTGGATGGAAAATCTTAACCAAAATGGGGATGGGCGGCACACACACACATAGAATAAGATAAAAACCCTAACAAGCATAACAAATAGAAACCCTAGCATGCAACTACAAAAAGATAACCTAACCCAACCCTAAGGGGAGCCTCATCTCTCAACTTTTTTCCCTATCCTCTCTCTTCTTTTCTCTCCACACACGGCAGTAACTAAAAACCAAAAAACCTAAACTCTATTCTTCCCTCCTTACACACTCACGGCCAAAGGACAATCAAAAAACCCTAACCTCAACACACACGTCCTCTCTCTCTTCTCTCTTCTCTCTCGGCTCTCACGTCTCCTCTCTCATTCAACACACATCACTTCTCTCACTCAACACATTCACTTGGCAACTCATAAATCAAAGCCCCTAAGCAGCCCTAACCAAACAACCAACAAAGAACCAAACATCAACACAAAGTCGTGAACCATCAAACCCAACTCGCACAACCAAACACAATACCTTAGCCACACACTCGGCAACACAGTGAATCCAAGACTCTTTCACGTGAATAGCACTCACGGCAGAACATTCACCAAATAATCACAAACTGCCCATTTCATCGATCAAGCAAACCCAACACACACACCGACCAAGAACACAAAACTGAATAAACCAGCCCCCATTAGCCGAATATAATAAACAATCTTGATGTGAGCAGACCCTAAACATGAAACCTCACCAAAACCGTGAAAATAGTCCATGAAATACAAAGAAATAGCCCCTAAATTCACCCAAAAATAACCAGCAATCCAACCAAAAATAGTGCCAAAATTGAGACCAAAAAATAGTGCCAAAACCGAGATAAAACAGTAGCAAAAATAGAGAAAACAGCAACCCAAAATAGCGAAACAGTGAACAAAAGTGTTGAATCAGCGAACCAAAAAAATAGCGAAGCATTATTAACCTTCCGGTGACGTCTCAACGCACTCCCGAGGAGTGACTTAAAAGGTAAGACCTGATGGCCCTCCCTTTTAATATTCATTTTGTTATCACGGACACGACATGCTTGGTGGGGGAGAGAAATACGTCCAATCGGGCATGCGTGATCCTACACTAAAAATCGGCCAAGTCTATTGGTCGCATCTCCTTTCTTTTATTTCACTATTTATTTTTCTTTTGATGTTTCGTTATTTATTTTCGTTTGTCTTTTGTTCATGTTCAACTATATTACTTTGAATCCAGTTTCATGACTACTTATATTGGATTAAAGATCACCCATTTGTGGGAAATGCCTGAGGGCACCCTTTACCATATTTATTTTGTAGTCTGGGACGCTGCTTGCTTGGTTAGACGTGAAATATGTCCAACCGGACATGCGAGATCCCACACTAAAATCGGCCAAGTCTCTTGGTCGCATCTCCTTTCTTTTATTACGCTATTTATTTTTCTTTTAATGTTCCGTTATTTATTTTCATTTCCTTTGTTCATGTTCAGCTATATTACTTCGTATCCACTTTCATGACTACTTACATTGGATTAATGGTCACCCCTTTGTGGGAAACGCCTGAGGGCACCCTTTACCATATTTATTTTGTAGTCCTGGATGCTGCATGCTTGGTTAGACGTTAAATATGTCCAACCGGGCATGAGAGATCCCACACTAAAATCGGCCAAGTCTCTTGGTCGCATCTCATTTCTTTTATTTCTTCATTTATTTTTCTTTTGATGTTTCATTATTTATTTCCGCCATTTGTCTTTTTATGTATTCATCTCGCTTTATTATTATGTTCTTATTCATGCTAATGTCTTTCCGCATCACTTCACGTTTACTTTCATGTTTGCATTGTGTCAATGATTTAGTGTTGCCTCTTGCGGTATATCGGATGGAAACCCAGACATAAATTCTGTAGCCGAATCCGAATGGACAGTAGTGCGGTCTGAACTTGGGATACAACTCCACGTACCGCTAGGGAAATATTCACCTATGTGTTTATGTTATTATAGATGCCATTTCTGCCTTATCCCGTTCAAACGCATTCCCGGACGCTATGCACTTAATTATTAATGCTTTTACTATTATTATATTTTACATTATCATACTTCCTCGTTTAATATACTTTTGGAATTATCCATTCGCTTTCATTTATATTTACGTTTATGGGTGTGCAAATTTATGTGTTTAATTGAAGTATCTTGTATGTGCTGTATAAGACTTGGTTATACCATTGTGTGAACCCGTCCATTATACTGGCATAAGTAAGGGACCATTCTGAACCCAACGGTTTGAGGTATTCCCTTGCGAGGGGTGAGTGCGGCTTTAAATCATTTCCCAGTTCACACTAGGTGGCGACTCCTTTATTCTCCGGTTTAGTCCCTCGTGAGCTACTCCGTACTCTCTATGGGCTGCGAGCCCAACATTGTCATGGTCGCCGAACATCATAGGCATAGTGGTAAACACCGCTTCACTCTTACAGTCTGGCGACTCCACTGGGGATAGAGAATCGGCCCCGAAATAATGCCTTGTAATATCACCGAGAATGATTTTGTGTACCCCACATTGGTGCATAAAATAAGCCATATCTAGGACAGAAATGGACTTACCGCGAGTGTGGGAGGAATAGGGTCGGAAGGATATATGCTGTTTTGATAACCACATGCATCACATGCATACACGCATCATGTTCACCCCTTGTCTTTAAAGCCATCATAGATATCTGTTGGGTTAGAGAAGATAGGCTTGTCAAAAAAAGTTCAGCAAACATGGATATCAACAAGGAAGAGGAAGCCGAGAAATAGAAAATTTTACGGCCAGAATAGAAAGACCATTGAGGGGGCCTTCAGAAAAAAAAAAAAAAAAAGAAAAAAAATTTTATTTGTTTTTAGTCCTTAATAGTTAAGCATAAGTCCGATGATGAAATTGATTGCTTCAGGGTGAAACCTTAGAAACAATAAGCTCTTGATGTGCTTTTATCTGATACTTTGAGTATTTGACTCGTAAGCACTTAATTATAGGTTTATAGCAGTGAAAACCTGAGTAGTTGGCAAAGTGACTAGTTGAAGAAATTACAGGTAGGTGAATGACTGTTTGCTTAGATGTCTATCTTTATTTGCTTGTGTTATGATGTGTGGTATAGTTGAACAATTAAAAGATTTCCTTATCACATTCTAATTAAAAAAATATTCCCTTTAAAACATAAAATCCTTCTACTTCTTAAATAAGGAAAGTCCTCACCCCTTTGCCTAAAAAGAACCCTTCACCAACACATTCACCGGAGATGATTCTCATAAAAAATCACAAACGAAAGAAAGAAACCCTGCCATCCACAAACTGCCCTCTCGGCAACGCACCAATAACCCTCAGCCACACTAACAAACCACGCACAAACAAACAAGCAGCTGCCCCTTTTAACCTAGACAAATAGACTCACAAACACAAATCACTCACACAAAGCCCTCACTCACAAAAAAAAATCACTGAAGCACAGTCTCACTCACAAACACAAATCACTCACGCACAGCTCTCACTCACGCACATAAACTGCACACTCATACACAGACCACTCATGCACACAAACTGCACACTCATACACAGACCACTCACGCACACAAACTGCACACACGCACAGCCGTCACTCACGCACACAAACTACACACTCACATACAACATTCGCGCCACTGCCCTGACCAACCTTGCCTTCACGCAACACACTCTTGCACAAACATCCCTTCACGCCTGGACTCTCACAACCCTTCATTGCCTTCAAAAACAACACCAAATCACCCCTGAAAACTGTACCCTAAAATATCCCAAAACTGCACCTAAAACTACCCAAAACTGCACCCTAAAATACCCCAAAACAGTCCACTAAACCGAAAAACAGTAAGCCTAATTCGTGACCAGAAACAGCTGCGAAACGGAGTGAAAACAGCAGCTCAAACAGCAAAACGGTGAGGAAAAATGTTGGATTAGTGAACTATAAAAGTTACGAAACATCAACCCTTCCGACGGCCGTGTAACGCGCTTTCGAGAGACGACAAAAGAGGTTAGACCTGAGGGCACCTTTTTATTTATTATCTTTCATTCCTTTTATTTATTTTAATATATTATCGCATGAGAGTCGTTTATTGAGGCATGATGTGAATTCCGGATGAGCGGAATATGTGTTCTCTTCTGTGGTATATCGGATGGAAACCCGGACGTAAATTCCGTAGCCGAATCCGAATGGACGGTAGTGCGGTTTGTACTCGGGATACAATGCCACGTACTACTTAAGAGACACACGTATTTCGTTTAATCCAACCTTGTATTCGAGCATGATTTAGTCTAGTATGTGATTTAGTTATTTATTTTTAAGCATGAGTAGTTATTTGTTTTGCGTTTGGAATTTGCATTAGGTTTATATTGTTGTTTGCTTTTCTCATTATATAATTGAAATATGTTCATGAGATTGCCGTGTGTTATTGTGTGTTATGAGGACTTACTTTCCAAGTATGCAAACTTAGACATAGGATTTATCTTTATGAACATGAAATAGATATAGGTTGTTCTTGAGCATGTTGCGTAGATTCGGTTAGTTTATTGCACAAATCACATTATTACAAGTGGAATAAGTAAGGGAGCATTCCGAACCCAACGGTTTGAGGTCTTCCCTTGCGAGGGGTGAGTGCAGCCTTAAATCAAATTTTCCCGGTTCACACCGGGTGGCGACTCCATGTTATTTCTCCAGTTTAGTTCCCACGCGGGCTATCCCGTACTCCCAACTAGGCCGCGAGCCTAGAACAGCGTCGCCGATTTCTGTGTCCTACAGTTTGGCGACTCCACTGGGGATAGAGAATTTGCCCCGAAATAATGTCTTGTAATGATTATGATTTGTGCTTTAGTTAACCGTGTTTATAGTGGGTTGAAAGGGGTTTAATCAAAGGTATTGTTAAAGCTTGGTAATGGTTTGGTGTCTTCCTTCATTCACTACCTTTCTACAAGGAAAAGCTGTGAAGGCACCTAGATAATCACGTACTAGTAGCTTACTGTGATGGACTAATTTGGAGGACTCGTTATTTATTCCTGTCACCAATGCGATAAGAGCCTAAGAAGCTTGGGTATTTAAGAGTGTTCGCTGCACCCTCCCTCTCGGGAATCTACAATAGGAAATACATTTGACAGTTAGTCGCACACCATAACTCGTCTGCACGTACCTTAAGGTATAAAAAAGCTGCACTCACTTGGTCGCTCGAACCCTTGAGTGGGGAGTCCTAGTTGTGGGCAATCCTTCGTCAGCGAGAGCCTTTGTCCATACCCCTATAAACCCACACATGAACTGTAGTTCTAGGATTAATAGAAACTATCCATTTGTGCTTCGTTTAGGACCATCGTCATTTGGATTCAGTTGGACTTTTTGTCATGAGGTATGGGCTTGTTGGGCCATTTAAACTGGGACGAGTCCATTCTTTATGACAATTGGGCCAAAAGTTTCTAAAATGCCAATGGGCCATCTTGTGTTCAGGACTTTTATCATTTGAAGTTGTTTAGCCATGTTATCGCAAAAGTGTAAACCTGTTGGGCCTTTTCAACTGGGACAAGTTTGCACCGCGCAATAGTATGATTGAATGCTTTAAAATGATAATGAGCCGACTTATATATTCCATGCATCGCACGCATCTCATGCATCTCATGCATACATGCATCATGTTAACCCATGTGTCTTAAAAGCCATCATAGATATCCGTTGGGTTAGAGAAGAAAGAAAGATTTGTTAAAAAGAGTTTAGCAAACATGGATATCGGGAAAAGGAAGTCGAGAAATAGAAAATTTTACGGCAAGGATAGAAAGACCATGGTGGGACCAAAAGAAAAAAAAAAGAAAAAAGGAAAAAAAAAGAAGAAAAAAAAAGGAAAAGAAAAAAAAGAAAAAAAATTGTTGTTTGTTTTTAGTCCTTGATAGTTAGACATAAGTCCAATGATGAAATCGTTTGCTTTAGGGAGAAATCTTAGAAACGATAAACTCTTGATGTGCTTTTATCTGATACTTTGAGTGATTGATCTATGATAGACTCGTAAGCACTTCACTATAGGGTCTTAGCAGTGAAAACCTGAGTAGTTAGCAAAGTGACTAGTTGAAGAAATTGTAGGTCGGTGAATGACCGCTTGCTTTGATGTCTATCTTGATTTGCTTATGTTATGATGTGTGGTATGGTTGAAAATGAAAGAAAAGTCTCTAAAGAAAAGAATTGAACCACCTATAACCGATAAGCGTGAAGCTACCCATGGGCGAGTATTAGGACCACCATGAGGAGAAATGCTACCTTAAAGGGTAGGTGTGTTGAAAAAAAGAAAAGGAAAAAAAAAAGAAGTTCAAATTGAAAAGAAAAAAGAGAGAGACAAAAAAGAAAGAAAACCATACCACATTGAGCACAAAAAAGCAACTGCAGGCATAATTGAGATATCTAGGTTGGTTTGACCCATCGATCCCAATTTTTTGACGAAATCATTGAGTTGGCCTACCTAAGGATTAAGCTGTGAAAGAACCTTTGCACACATACACTTTGAGTCTGGCTTAGATTGTTTATTCAAAGACTTGGATTTAAGTTGCATTGAGTGTTTTGAAGGTTCTCTGGCTTCATTACTGAGTATTCTTTGAGGACAATGATATGTATAACTATGGGGACTATTTCGTAGCATGTAATATAGTATGATGATATGGAAGGCCCCACCATGTGGTTCATCTTGACCAAGTGCAAACAGCGAAAAGCAAAAAGCTAAATCAAGACTGGGGGCGACCAGTCTACCACCCCACAAATAAGGGACACAACGAGATCTTGAGCCATGAGACAAAAGAGAACCAACCAATCACCGTAAAAGAATCGGCAGAAGGAAATTATAAGCAGACCTAGGGGGCGACCAGAGACATTTGTAGGCGAAGAAGCACCAAAGAGCACAAGGAAGACCTAACCCATCGGAATAGGAAACACATTCATGCATGCATGCATACACGTCATATACACACAATCTTTGTCTTGTTTTTGTTCACAGGTTTTAAAGAAAAGGAGAAAGCAGCAAATGCAAGCCAACCAGAAACAACAACATAACATCATCAGTTTCGGGAATGAATCCCAGGGCCGAGGCCCACACTATCAGCAGTTTGGGGAATGAATCCCAGGGTCGAGGCCCACATCGTCAGAGTTTTGGAATGAATCCGGGAATGAATCCCAGGGTCGAGGCCCACATCAGCAGAGTTTTGGAATGAATCCTAGGGTCGAGGCCCACATCAGTCAGAGTTTTGGAATGAATCCCAGGGTCAAGGCCCATATCATCAGAGTTTTGGAATGAATCCAGAAATGAATCCCAGGGTTGAGGCCCACATCGTCAGAGTTTTGGAATGAATTTGGGAATGAATCCCAGGGTCGAGGCCCATATTGTCAAAGTTTGGAATGAATCCCTAGAGCCGAGGCCCACCTTACCAGCAGCTTCGGGAATGGATCCCAGGGTCGAGGCCCACTTTGTCAGCAGTTTCAGGAATGAATCCCAGGGTTGAGTCCCACTTCAGTATCAGTTTTGGGGATAAGTCCTAGGGTCGAGGCCCACATCAGCAGTTATAGGGATGAGTCCCAGGATCGAGGTCCACATCAGTATCAGTTCAGGGCCGAGGCCCACATCAGTATCAGTTCAGGGCCGAGGCCCACATCAGCATCAGTTTTGGGGATGAGTCCCAGGGCCAAGGCCCACATCAGCATTAGTTTTAGGGATGAGTCTCAGGGCCGAGGCCCACATCAACATCAGATTTAGAGGTGAGTCCTAGGGCGAGGCCCACATCAGTATCAGTTTGGGACGAGGCCCACATCAGTTTGGGGCGAGGCCCACGTCAGTATCAGTTTGGGGCGAGGCCCATATCAATTTGGGGCGAGGCCCACATCAGTATCAATCTGGGGCGAAGCCCACACCCATATCAGTTTGGGGCGAGGCCCACATCAGTGTCAGTCTGGGGTCGAGGACCCACTACATCATCAGTTTGAGGGCGAAGCCCACATTGCCAGCGGTATTGGGATGCGTCCCAAGATCGAGGGCCCCCATTGTCGGTTGTAGTTCCGGGATGCGTCCCAGGGTCGAGGGCCCACTGCATCAATAGTTGTAGTTTCGGGATGCGTCCCAAGGTCGAGGACCCACTACATCATTACTTTTAGGATGTATTTCAGGGTCGAGGGCCCACACATCAGTTGAAGTTCCGGGATGCATCCCAGGGTCGAGGGCCCACTACATCATCAGCACTCCGGGTTTGGAGACACACACTCAACACAGTTCGAGAATGAACAAGCCGGGAATGGCACTCCGAAAATGGAGCACGGTTCAGAAATAGACCACTATCACTCGCCAAAAATGGCACTCCGGAAATGGAGCACGGTTCGGAAATGGACCACTATCACTCGCCGAAAATGGCACTCTGAAAATGGAGCACGGTCCGGAAATGGACCACTATCACATCAGATGCCGGAAATGGCGCTCCGAAAATGGAGCACAGTTCGAAAATGGACAATCACCACATCAGCGACGCCTCGGAAATGAGGTTTAGCATGCCGAAAATGGCACTCCGAGAATGGAGCACGGTTCGGGAATGGACCACCTCATAGCATGGTTCGAGAATGAACCATCATATTATCAGTATCAGTCTGGCCGGGTATGGCACTCTGGGGGCGAGACCCACATCAACATCAGTATCAGTCTTGCTGGGTATGGCACTCTAGGGGCGCTGGCAGCATCTCCTTTCACTCTTCATCTTCTTCATCCTCAACCACCAACCACCCCTTGCCGAGACCGAAACTCACCAGAACCACCACCACCTCCACACTGTGAGCAACCACCGCGAACCATCCTTACCGAAACCTTCATCACCGGTTCTAAGCACCACCATCTGGCCGAAATTACCCACCACGAATCCATTACCAGAGCTGTGACCCACTTCCAAGACATCAACTGAGAACCAATAGAAGCCGAGATCACCACTGCCAGCAACTGATTCGGCCAAGTCACAAACCGAGCAAGTCATCACCAGCCGAGCCGTGAACCAAAACCACACCGCCATAGCCGAGATCTACCAGAAACCAGAAACCCACCATGGCCGAGCCTATCACCAAGATTCACCTTGCCCAACCGCAACCACTCACCAAACCAGTAACCCGTAACCGAGCCCTTCCTTCGCCGAGTCAAAACCGAGCCAGATCTGCCGTGAACATCAAACCGAGAGACAAGCAACACACCGAGATCCACCAGCCACGCCACTGCCAAAACCGACAAAAGCCGAGATACCCATACCGTGAATCACCAAGACAGTCACCAAACCCACGATCAAAACCTTCCATAATCAGATCTGATTTTTGGTAATTTGTGTGGTTAATTTTGAAATTGAATGTTACAGGTTTTGAAATTTTGGCAGTAAAAGGGGGATAATCGAAATTGAATGAGTTTGTGGTTGATTTTGTTGAAATTGGAGGATTGTGAATTTGGAAGTTTAGCGGTGAATAACTGGCTGAATTCTGAGTCAGATCGATGGAATTTTGTAGAATTGGGGGCGAAGTTTGACATTGTGGTGATTTTTGAAGTGTTAGTTTTAGGATGAATTTGGGGAGATTTTAAATTTTTAGAGGAGACTCTGTCGAAATTTTCACTAAAAAAATAGTCAATTATCGATCGTGGTAAAAAAAAATTGGACATAAAGTTTTCCTATCGGTAATTTTTCCTGTAAAATTTCAGCTGACTAGGTATTATCTTCTAAACTCTTTTGTGTATACATAGTGTGAACTTTTTAATTTTGTGTGTTATTTTTGTAGAGAAAAGCACAAACGGAGCATTTTAATACAGAAGGAATTGTGTTTGACAATCAAAAAAGAAGAGAGCTAATTCATTTGTGATGGCTGAGTAAGGAATGAAATCTTGAGACACATCCTAATGAATTTATACTGAGCGAGTGGCGTATTGCGTACACAATTCCGTTGCCTTAATTATTTCTTTGAGCGAGTTTCATGACTACTTATATTGGATTAAAGATCACCCATTTATGGGAAATGCCTGAGGGCACCCTTTACCATATTTATTTTGTAGTCTGGGACGCTGCTTGCTTGGTTAGACGTGAAATATGTCCAACCAGACATGCGAGATCCCACACTAAAATCGGCCAAGTCTCTTGGTCGCATCTCCTTTCTTTTATTACGCTATTTATTTTTCTTTTAATGTTCCGTTATTTATTTTCATTTCCTTTGTTCATGTTCAGCTATATTACTTCGTATCCACTTTCATGACTACTTACATTGGATTAATGGTCACCCCTTTGTGGGAAACGCCTGAGGGCACCCTTTACCATATTTATTTTGTAGTCCTGGATGCTGCATGCTTGGTTAGACGTTAAATATGTCCAACCGGGCATGAGAGATCCCACACTAAAATCGGCCAAGTCTCTTGGTCGCATCTCATTTCTTTTATTTCTTCATTTATTTTTCTTTTGATGTTTCATTATTTATTTCCGCCATTTGTCTTTTTATGTATTCATCTCGCTTTATTATTATGTTCTTATTCATGCTAATGTCTTTCCGCATCACTTCACGTTTACTTTCATGTTTGTTTGCATGTGTCAATGATTTAGTGTTGCCTCTTGCGGTATATCGGATGGAAACCCAGACATAAATTCTGTAGCCGAATCCGAATGGACAGTAGTGCGGTCTGAACTTGGGATACAACTCCACGTACCGCTAGGGAAATATTCACCTATGTGTTTATGTTATTATAGATGCCATTTCTGCCTTATCCCGTTCAAACGCATTCCCGGACGCTATGCACTTAATTATTAATGCTTTTACTATTATTATATTTTACATTATCATACTTCCTCGTTTAATATACTTTTGGAATTATCCATTCGCTTTCATTTATATTTACGTTTATGGGTGTGCAAATTTATGTGTTTAATTGAAGTATCTTGTATGTGCTGTATAAGACTTGGTTATACCATTGTGTGAACCCGTCCATTATACTGGCATAAGTAAGGGACCATTCTGAACCCAACGGTTTGAGGTATTCCCTTGCGAGGGGTGAGTGCGGCTTTAAATCATTTCCCAGTTCACACTAGGTGGCGACTCCTTTATTCTCCGGTTTAGTCCCTCGTGAGCTACTCCGTACTCTCTATGGGCTGCGAGCCCAACATTGTCATGGTCGCCGAACATCATAGGCATAGTGGTAAACACCGCTTCACTCTTACAGTCTGGCGACTCCACTGGGGATAGAGAATCGGCCCCGAAATAATGCCTTGTAATATCACCGAGAATGATTTTGTGTACCCCACATTGGTGCATAAAATAAGCCATATCTAGGACAGAAATGGACTTACCGCGAGTGTGGGAGGAATAGGGTCGGAAGGATATATGCTGTTTTGATAACCACATGCATCACATGCATACACGCATCATGTTCACCCCTTGTCTTTAAAGCCATCATAGATATCTGTTGGGTTAGAGAAGATAGGCTTGTCAAAAAAAGTTCAGCAAACATGGATATCAAGGAAGAGGAAGCCGAGAAATAGAAAATTTTACGGCCAGAATAGAAAGACCATTGAGGGGGCCTTCAGAAAAAAAAAAAAAAAGAAAAAAAAATTTTATTTGTTTTTAGTCCTTAATAGTTAAGCATAAGTCCGATGATGAAATTGATTGCTTCAGGGTGAAACCTTAGAAACAATAAGCTCTTGATGTGCTTTTATCTGATACTTTGAGTATTTGACTCGTAAGCACTTAATTATAGGTTTATAGCAGTGAAAACCTGAGTAGTTGGCAAAGTGACTAGTTGAAGAAATTACAGGTAGGTGAATGACTGTTTGCTTAGATGTCTATCTTTATTTGCTTGTGTTATGATGTGTGGTATAGTTGAACAATTAAAAGATTTCCTTATCACATTCTAATTAAAAAAATATTCCCTTTAAAACATAAAATCCTTCTACTTCTTAAATAAGGAAAGTCCTCACCCCTTTGCCTATAAAAAGAACCCTTCACCAACACATTCACCGGAGATGATTCTCATAAAAATCACAAACGAAAGAAAGAAACCCTGCCATCCACAAACTGCCCTCTCGGCAACGCACCAATAACCCTCAGCCACACTAACAAACCACGCACAAACAAACAAGCAGCTGCCCCTTTTAACCTAGACAAATAGACTCACAAACACAAATCACTCACACACAGCCCTCACTCACAAAAAAAAATCACTGAAGCACAGTCTCACTCACAAACACAAATCACTCACGCACAGCTCTCACTCACGCACATAAACTGCACACTCATACACAGACCACTCATGCACACAAACTGCACACTCATACACAGACCACTCACGCACACAAACTGCACACACGCACAGCCGTCACTCACGCACACAAACTACACACTCACATACAACATTCGCGCCACTGCCCTGACCAACCTTGCCTTCACGCAACACACTCTTGCACAAACATCCCTTCACGCCTGGACTCTCACAACCCTTCATTGCCTTCAAAAACAACACCAAATCACCCCTGAAAACTGTACCCTAAAATATCCCAAAACTGCACCTAAAACTACCCAAAACTGCACCCTAAAATACCCCAAAACAGTCCACTAAACCGAAAAACAGTAAGCCTAATTCGTGACCAGAAACAGCTGCGAAACGGAGTGAAAACAGCAGCTCAAACAGCAAAACGGTGAGGAAAAATGTTGGATTAGTGAACTATAAAAGTTACGAAACATCAACCCTTCCGACGGCCGTGTAACGCGCTTTCGAGAGACGACAAAAGAGGTTAGACCTGAGGGCACCTTTTTATTTATTATCTTTCATTCCTTTTATTTATTTTAATATATTATCGCATGAGAGTCGTTTATTGAGGCATGATGTGAATTCCGGATGAGCGGAATATGTGTTCTCTTCTGTGGTATATCGGATGGAAACCCGGACGTAAATTCCGTAGCCGAATCCGAATGGACGGTAGTGCGGTTTGTACTCGGGATACAATGCCACGTACTACTTAAGAGACACACGTATTTCGTTTAATCCAACCTTGTATTCGAGCATGATTTAGTCTAGTATGTGATTTAGTTATTTTTTTAAGCATGAGTAGTTATTTGTTTTGCGTTTGGAATTTGCATTAGGTTTATATTGTTGTTTGCTTTTCTCATTATATAATTGAAATATGTTCATGAGATTGCCGTGTGTTATTGTGTGTTATGAGGACTTACTTTCCAAGTATGCAAACTTAGACATAGGATTTATCTTTATGAACATGAAATAGATATAGGTTGTTCTTGAGCATGTTGCGTAGATTCGGTTAGTTTATTGCACAAATCACATTATTACAAGTGGAATAAGTAAGGGAGCATTCCGAACCCAACGGTTTGAGGTCTTCCCTTGCGAGGGGTGAGTGCAGCCTTAAATCAAATTTTCCCGGTTCACACCGGGTGGCGACTCCATGTTATTTCTCCAGTTTAGTTCCCACGCGGGCTATCCCGTACTCCCAACTAGGCCGCGAGCCTAGAACAGCGTCGCCGATTTCTGTGTCCTACAGTTTGGCGACTCCACTGGGGATAGAGAATTTGCCCCGAAATAATGTCTTGTAATGATTATGATTTGTGCTTTAGTTAACCGTGTTTATAGTGGGTTGAAAGGGGTTTAATCAAAGGTATTGTTAAAGCTTGGTAATGGTTTGGTGTCTTCCTTCATTCACTACCTTTCTACAAGGAAAAGCTGTGAAGGCACCTAGATAATCACGTACTAGTAGCTTACTGTGATGGACTAATTTGGAGGACTCGTTATTTATTCCTGTCACCAATGCGATAAGAGCCTAAGAAGCTTGGGTATTTAAGAGTGTTCGCTGCACCCTCCCTCTCGGGAATCTACAATAGGAAATACATTTGACAGTTAGTCGCACACCATAACTCGTCTGCACGTACCTTAAGGTATAAAAAAGCTGCACTCACTTGGTCGCTCGAACCCTTGAGTGGGGAGTCCTAGTTGTGGGCAATCCTTCGTCAGCGAGAGCCTTTGTCCATACCCCTATAAACCCACACATGAACTGTAGTTCTAGGATTAATAGAAACTATCCATTTGTGCTTCGTTTAGGACCATCGTCATTTGGATTCAGTTGGACTTTTTGTCATGAGGTATGGGCTTGTTGGGCCATTTAAACTGGGACGAGTCCATTCTTTATGACAATTGGGCCAAAAGTTTCTAAAATGCCAATGGGCCATCTTGTGTTCAGGACTTTTATCATTTGAAGTTGTTTAGCCATGTTATCGCAAAAGTGTAAACCTGTTGGGCCTTTTCAACTGGGACAAGTTTGCACCGCGCAATAGTATGATTGAATGCTTTAAAATGATAATGAGCCGACTTATATATTCCATGCATCGCACGCATCTCATGCATCTCATGCATACATGCATCATGTTAACCCATGTGTCTTAAAAGCCATCATAGATATCCGTTGGGTTAGAGAAGAAAGAAAGATTTGTTAAAAAGAGTTTAGCAAACATGGATATCGGGAAAAGGAAGTCGAGAAATAGAAAATTTTACGGCAAGGATAGAAAGACCATGGTGGGACCAAAAGAAAAAAAAAGAAAAAAGGAAAAAAAAAGAAGAAAAAAAAAGGAAAAGAAAAAAAAGAAAAAAAATTGTTGTTTGTTTTTAGTCCTTGATAGTTAGACATAAGTCCAATGATGAAATCGTTTGCTTTAGGGAGAAATCTTAGAAACGATAAACTCTTGATGTGCTTTTATCTGATACTTTGAGTGATTGATCTATGATAGACTCGTAAGCACTTCACTATAGGGTCTTAGCAGTGAAAACCTGAGTAGTTAGCAAAGTGACTAGTTGAAGAAATTGTAGGTCGGTGAATGACCGCTTGCTTTGATGTCTATCTTGATTTGCTTATGTTATGATGTGTGGTATGGTTGAAAATGAAAGAAAAGTCTCTAAAGAAAAGAATTGAACCACCTATAACCGATAAGCGTGAAGCTACCCATGGGCGAGTATTAGGACCACCATGAGGAGAAATGCTACCTTAAAGGGTAGGTGTGTTGAAAAAAAGAAAAGGAAAAAAAAAGAAGTTCAAATGAAAAGAAAAAAGAGAGAGACAAAAAAAAGAAAACCATACCACATTGAGCACAAAAAAGCAACTGCATGCATAATTGAGATATCTAGGTTGGTTTGACCCATCGATCCCAATTTTTTTGACGAAATCATTGAGTTGGCCTACCTAAGGATTAAGCTGTGAAAGAACCTTTGCACACATACACTTTGAGTCTGGCTTAGATTGTTTATTCAAAGACTTGGATTTAAGTTGCATTGAGTGTTTTGAAGGTTCTCTGGCTTCATTACTGAGTATTCTTTGAGGACAATGATATGTATAACTATGGGGACTATTTCGTAGCATGTAATATAGTATGATGATATGGAAGGCCCCACCATGTGGTTCATCTTGACCAAGTGCAAACAGCGAAAAGCAAAAAGCTAAATCAAGACTGGGGGCGACCAGTCTACCACCCCACAAATAAGGGACACAACGAGATCTTGAGCCATGAGACAAAAGAGAACCAACCAATCACCGTAAAAGAATCGGCAGAAGGAAATTATAAGCAGACCTAGGGGGCGACCAGAGACATTTGTAGGCGAAGAAGCACCAAAGAGCACAAGGAAGACCTAACCCATCGGAATAGGAAACACATTCATGCATGCATGCATACACGTCATATACACACAATCTTTGTCTTGTTTTTGTTCACAGGTTTTAAAGAAAAGGAGAAAGCAGCAAATGCAAGCCAACCAGAAACAACAACATAACATCATCAGTTTCGGGAATGAATCCCAGGGTCGAGGCCCACACTATCAGCAGTTTGGGGAATGAATCCCAGGGTCGAGGCCCACATCGTCAGAGTTTTGGAATGAATCCGAGAATGAATCCCAGGGTCGAGGCCCACATCAGCAGAGTTTTGGAATGAATCCTAGGGTCGAGGCCCACATCAGTCAGAGTTTTGGAATGAATCCCAGGGTCAAGGCCCATATCATCAGAGTTTTGGAATGAATCCAGAAATGAATCCCAGGGTTGAGGCCCACATCGTCAGAGTTTTGGAATGAATCTGGGAATGAATCCCAGGGTCGAGGCCCATATTGTCAAAGTTTTGGAATGAATCCCTAGAGCCGAGGCCCACCTTACCAGCAGCTTCGGGAATGGATCCCAGGGTCGAGGCCCACTTTGTCAGCAGTTTCAGGAATGAATCCCAGGGTTGAGTCCCACTTCAGTATCAGTTTTGGGGATAAGTCCTAGGGTCGAGGCCCACATCAGCAGTTATAGGGATGAGTCCCAGGATCGAGGTCCACATCAGTATCAGTTCAGGGCCGAGGCCCACATCAGTATCAGTTCAGGGCCGAGGCCCACATCAGCATCAGTTTTGGGGATGAGTCCCAGGGCCAAGGCCCACATCAGCATTAGTTTTAGGGATGAGTCTCAGGGCCGAGGCCCACATCAACATCAGATTTAGAGGTGAGTCCTAGGGCGAGGCCCACATCAGTATCAGTTTGGGATGAGGCCCACATCAGTTTGGGGCGAGGCCCACGTCAGTATCAGTTTGGGGCGAGGCCCATATCAATTTGGGGCGAGGCCCACATCAGTATCAATCTGGGGCGAAGCCCACACCCATATCAGTTTGGGGCGAGGCCCACATCAGTGTCAGTCTGGGGTCGAGGACCCACTACATCATCAGTTTGAGGGCGAAGCCCACATTGCCAGCGGTATTGGGATGCGTCCCAAGATCGAGGGCCCCCATTGTCGGTTGTAGTTCCGGGATGCGTCCCAGGGTCGAGGGCCCACTGCATCAATAGTTGTAGTTTCGGGATGCGTCCCAAGGTCGAGGACCCACTACATCATTACTTTTAGGATGTATTTCAGGGTCGAGGGCCCACACATCAGTTGAAGTTCCGGGATGCATCCCAGGTCGAGGGCCCACTACATCATCAGCACTCCGGGTTTGGAGACACACACACTCAACACAGTTCGAGAATGAACAAGCCGGGAATGGCACTCCGAAAATGGAGCACGGTTCAGAAATAGACCACTATCACTCGCCAAAATGGCACTCCGGAATGGAGCACGGTTCGGAAATGGACCACTATCACTCGCCGAAAATGGCACTCTGAAAATGGAGCACGGTCCGGAAATGGACCACTATCACATCAGATGCCGGAAATGGCGCTCCGAAAATGGAGCACAGTTCGAAAATGGACAATCACCACATCAGCGACGCCTCGGAAATGAGGTTTAGCATGCCGAAAATGGCACTCCGAGAATGGAGCACGGTTCGGGAATGGACCACCTCATAGCATGGTTCGAGAATGAACCATCATATTATCAGTATCAGTCTGGCCGGGTATGGCACTCTGGGGGCGAGACCCACATCAACATCAGTATCAGTCTTGCTGGGTATGGCACTCTAGGGGCGCTGGCAGCATCTCCTTTCACTCTTCATCTTCTTCATCCTCAACCACCAACCACCCCTTGCCGAGACCGAAACTCACCAGAACCACCACCACCTCCACACTGTGAGCAACCACCGCGAACCATCCTTACCGAAACCTTCATCACCGGTTCTAAGCACCACCATCTGGCCGAAATTACCCACCACGAATCCATTACCAGAGCTGTGACCCACTTCCAAGACATCAACTGAGAACCAATAGAAGCCGAGATCACCACTGCCAGCAACTGATTCGGCCAAGTCACAAACCGAGCAAGTCATCACCAGCCGAGCCGTGAACCAAAACCACACCGCCATAGCCGAGATCTACCAGAAACCAGAAACCCACCATGGCCGAGCCTATCACCAAGATTCACCTTGCCCAAACCGCAACCACTCACCAAACCAGTAACCCGTAACCGAGCCCTTCCTTCGCCGAGTCAAAACCGAGCCAGATCTGCCGTGAACATCAAACCGAGAGACAAGCAACACACCGAGATCCACCAGCCACGCCACTGCCAAAACCGACAAAAGCCGAGATACCCATACCGTGAATCACCAAGACAGTCACCAAACCCACGATCAAAACTTCCATAATCAGATCTGATTTTTGTGGATAATTTGTGTGGTTAATTTTGAAATTGAATGTTACAGGTTTTGAAATTTTGGCAGTAAAAGGGGGATAATCGAAAATTGAATGAGTTTGTGGTTGATTTTGTTGAAATTGGAGGATTGTGAATTTGGAAGTTTAGCGGTGAATAACTGGCTGAATTCTGAGTCAGATCGATGGAATTTTGTAGAATTGGGGGCGAAGTTTGACATTGTGGTGATTTTTGAAGTGTTAGTTTTAGGATGAATTTGGGGAGATTTTAAATTTTTAGAGGAGACTCTGTCGAAATTTTCACTAAAAAAATAGTCAATTATCGATCGTGGTAAAAAAAAAATTGGACATAAAGTTTTCCTATCGGTAATTTTTCCTGTAAAATTTCAGCTGACTAGGTATTATCTTCTAAACTCTTTTGTGTATACATAGTGTGAACTTTTTAATTTTGTGTGTTATTTTTGTAGAGAAAAGCACAAACGGAGCATTTTAATACAGAAGGAATTGTGTTTGACAATCAAAAAAGAAGAGAGCTAATTCATTTGTGATGGCTGAGTAAGGAATGAAATCTTGAGACACATCCTAATGAATTTATACTGAGCGAGTGGCGTATTGCGTACACAATTCCGTTGCCTTAATTATTTCTTTGATTCGCTTTTCTATTGTAATTATCTTTATTTTCGTAGACAGGATCCAGACTTTTTGACCTTTCACGATTCATTTTGTTGTTTAGCTAACAATCGGCCTTTGTAAAATATTAGTGCTATTATTACTCACCCTTTTCAGGTACTATAAATTTAGCCCGTCATTGCACTCTTGAAGGCATCCTAATTTGAAAAAGAAATACATAGAAAAATGGAAGCCACTTCAAAAAGACGAGTTGAAAACATTTGTGTGTTTTGCGGTAGTACTGTTGGTACTAAACCACAATACATAGAAGCAGCACAAGAGTTGGGTCGAGTATTAGCCGCAAGGAATATGCACTTAATATATGGCGGAGGAAATCTCGGACTTATGGGGATCGTTTCAAAAGCCGTACAGGAAGGAGGCAGTCATGTTTTGGGAATCATCCCAAAACCCTTGGCAGAGGCAAATCTTATTGGATCATCAACGGAGAGGAACTAATCGTATCAGGTATGTCTGAACGTTTGGTAGAAATGATTAATCGTGCTGATGCTTTTATTGCTTTGCCAGGTGGTTTAGGTACATTGGAGGAAATTTTTATTGTACTATCTTGGGCGAACCTGAACATACACCAGAAACCAATTGGTCTGCTTAACATTGATGGATTTTATGATTTTCTTGTGTGTTTCTTGATGATGCCCGGAGAAATGGGTTCATTTCAAAACCTATGAAAGAACTCCTCTTCACTGCCAGACTTGCTCCAGATCTAATTGATCAACTCATAGCCTATGAACCACAATTGACCCTGTCATTTCAAAAATAAATTGGTCGGGGGACGATCGTGGTAAGAGACGTCGGGTTAATCTGGATCTTAACCTTAATTTCCTGTAGATTTCAGTTAACCAGGTATTATCGTCTAAACTCTTCTCTACTGTTTAAGACATTGGGGACAATGTCTCATTTAGGTTGGGGAGGGAATTAGTTGATTAATATCTTGTTTTTAGTTGTATGTTGTTTTTATTTTTAGTCCAAAATTTTTCGAAAAAAAAAAAATTGAAAAATTTTCAAAAATTACAAAAATATTTTGCATTTTCGTATTTCTGTTTTGACTAAAAATGTGAAATTGGTAAGAGATAGCCGAGTAAGGAATTTCCGCTCCTGAGACGTATCTCAAACCTATTTCGAAACAAGTTAATTTTTGTTTATTTCCTTTTTAATTATTTAATTTGTGAATTCTCCTTAACACTGACTAAATTGGATCTTCATATGTTCAGTTGACAGGTATTATGAACTTACATGGAAACATACGGACATGAGCTAAAATTGAAAAGTTTGTAATATTCCGTGCTATAGTGTAATTGGAGGAAGCATCTCTAAATAGTGATGGAGTAAAAAAAAAAAAAAAAAAAAAAAAAAAAAAAAAAAACGTCTGAGATCCGGGTTATTAAGTCTGTAAGGGTGTTTTAACACCTAGTGCCCTAAAACCAACTGGTTTGGGAGTCATTGGCCCAAAGCTCGTTACATGGATCGAAGATGCTGCAAAATATATATATATATATCTGAAGTCTGAGTAATTAAGTTCGTAGGGGTGTCTTAACACCTGGTGCCCTAAAGCCAACTGGTTTGGGAGCCACCGACCCAAAGCTCGCTACATAGACGGAAGGTATTGTATAAAAATAAAAAATAGAGAAAAAAATCAAAGAAAAAATCAGAAAAATCAAAAAAATTATTCCATTGCTACAAAAAGGTGTGAAATCTGATAGAACTTTAGGACAAAAATATTACTCTCTTATCAACTGCACTTATGACTGCTGTGGGCAAAAATGAAATGATTAATATTTTGTTGGCTGTGTATATGGAGAATGGTAAAAATAATCGGAGAATTTACTTATTCGGTAATTTAGAAAGAAACAAAACAACTAGTAACTTGGAGTAGATTTTTCACCTGATTAGTCACTTTCTTTCTTTATTCTCTTTTCGCTTGTCTTTTTGCTTTTGTGTGCATTAGTTTTTACCTTTTTACTTTTGTAAAATGTTTGTGGGTATCATTGCTGTAAGCCCTCACGAGACTACACTCGTCCACTAGGGACACCTAGGGGTTTAAAGGCTTGTTGCATATGCTAAATGCAACCGTGATCCCTACGAAAGTGGCTTAGTTAAATTTTGTTATGTTATTTTTTTTATATTTGCTCGAGGACTAGCAAAATGTTAGGTTTGGGGGTGTGATGAGTGGTATTTATATCACAATTTCCCACTCATTTAACTTAATATTTTGTATAGTTTCTTGAGTTTTGTGAACGTTTTGATGTGTTTTATTGTTATTTTGCAGATAAATAAAGTTTGGACAGCACTGGAGGCAATTTGGGGCAAAACCGGACAAAAATGCGTCAACAGGGTTATTTTCGTCTTCTGCGCGTCGCGACGCTGAAGCACAGCGCGCCGCGACGCCCAGCGTGAGCCGGATTTGCTAACATGCGCCTGGTCAACGGTCAACAATTTGAGAAGTTTTGATTTTGCTAAAATGCGACGTGCCACGTGTCCCCATCACATCCGATCTGCTAACGTACGCCGTGCCACGTGTCAACATCATATGCTGCCGACACTCTGACATGACACGTGTCGCCTCGTCATCAGCCATGTCATTGGTCAACGAGTCAACATTGCCACGTGTCATGCCACGTCATCAGACACGTCAGCAAGTCAACCGAGTCAACATGCCACGTCAGCCTCAGCCAATCAGAATTTGACACGTGTCGCCATCCCATTGTGCCGACAGTTGTACAGTCAGCCGCCATGCCACGTCAGCGCCACGTCATCGCCACGTCGCCTCCGCTTCAGCATGACGTCAGCATGACGTCATGACAATAATTGAGAATTAGCCGCCTTGACACGTGTCAGTTGTACAGTCAGCCGCCTTGCTACGTGTCGCCGTCTCATTGTGCCACATCGACAAATGAGCGTCGCGACGCGCAACGTCTTAACGTCGCGACCCGTGCACAGTGACCAAACAGTGAATTTTTTTTGCTATAAATAGGCCGCGAATTTTCAGTTTTCATCACACCTCTCTCTCTTGATTTCTCTCTCTAGAATTTTTATTTTTATTTATTTTTAGTTTTGTAAATAATTTTAATTACTTTTTGTAATAATAGTAATTTAATTTTTACTTTTTACTTTTTACAGTTTTTACTATTCACCATGTTGAAGTAACTTTTTCAGCTAGGGTGAAAGGTAATTCTTTTACTGTTACTATTTAGATTAATCTCCCGTAAAAATAATATATTAACTATTTAAAATATTGACTTAATAAGGGATACCGCTATATTGGTCGGTTGGTAATTTAATTTTAATCTGGTTTAAACCTGACTAATCACGGATACCGCCAGACTGGTCGGTTGGTAAATTTATTTTTGGTTCCGCCTTAATGGCTGGTTGGACTTAATTTGACTTATCAGGATACCGCCAGACTGGTCGGTTGGTAAATTTAACACAAGTTTCTATATTATTTTATGGGAGATATCTAAATTAGTAGTAGTAAAAGTAATTCCTTTTACCTTAGCATTTTTTTATTGTAATTTATTTTCAGCTTTTTACTTTATGTCTTTTACTTTTATGTTTTTACTAGTCCTAGTTATGTGTTAGTTTTCTGAGGTTGTGATGACTTTTAATATCACCGGTTTATAAGGGGTTAAATTATAATTTGGGTAATATAAAGATTTATTTATTGAGTCTTAATCTTAATGCTTTTTTAATAACTGGCTATTAATAAAATTGATATGGTAAATCTAAAATGAACTAGACATAGGGATTTTAGGTTTCAGCCTTAGACTTAATAACCCACGATCTTCCTTGGAGGATAGATAACCCTTTAATAGATTTCCTTACAGGATAGGAATATACCTGTCGGGCGGGGGTAGCCATAATTGGAACTTAAACTTAATGAATCCAGATAATTTGGTTGACATAGACATATGGTTCAATTGGGTTAAACTGGGTATTTGTGTCTGACCATCGACAGAGGCTTACACATAATTTAGTGTTCCAGGTTAATAAATCAATATATTACCAACTTTAAGATAACCACTTCATCTTTAAAATGATATTAAAAGAAATCACAACCCTAGATCTTTGTGTCTTTTGTTATTTTCCTTAATATTTTCTTTTGTCTTTTTATTTATTTATTTATTTTGTAAAACCACTTTCAACCAATCAAACAATCATTCTCTTCTCTTCCCTTTAATTAGATATTTGTAAATAAATAGATTCAATAATTAATAACAACAGTAGGAATTAAGTCCTCGTGGGATCGATATTTTTATACTACTTGAACGATACGTGCGCTTGCGTTATACGTGTGTGTTTACGCCGGTCAGGAACAAAGCCTACTCTCAGCACAGATCAGGAACAAAGCCCAGGGAATAAAGCCCACATTCAGTACAATTCGAGAACAAAGCCCACTCTCTACATAGTTCGGGAAGAAAGCCCAGGGAATAAAGCCCACATTCAGTACAACTTGTGAACAGAGCCCTGGTCTACACAGTTCGGGAATAAAGCCTGCAGTCAACATAATTCGGGAACAAGCCCACATTCAGCAAGTTCGGGAACAAAGCCCACATTCAGTACAGCTTAGGAACAAAGCCCACACTCAACATAGTTCGGGAACAAAACCCAGGGGAATAAAGCTCTATCTTAACACAGTTCAGGAACAAAGCCCAGGGGAATAAAGCCATATCTTAACACAGTTAGAGAATAAAGCCCACAATCAAAAGTCCGGGAACAAAGCCCAAAATCAACACAGCTCGAGAATAGAGCCCACATTCGGTTGTTCAGGAACTATTCCCAGGGGTCGAGGCACATCGCCACCATATCAACTCAGTTCAAAGCAGCAGGCAAGTCAGGTGGCAGCTGGCGAGCCAGGTAAGTAAAAATGCATTGCATAAACTTTGATAGGATTATCATTGTCACACACTGCACAAGTCCCATCAAAGTGGGGGTGACTGTTGACACTACATTTTTTCATATAAGTCTCGATGATAAGTCTCCCATGGAGACACTACCTCTTTTATTGTGGAAGCCGCGGGAAACGGACGTCGGAAGGGAAGAGTCAAGAATTGACACATTATTGGATTTAATTCGCTGGAGTAGCTGCGGGTTCGCTTGTTGGACCTCCGTTTTAAAACATACCATTAGCCCAAACCCCCGCAAGACACACACCAAGCCCACACATCATTAAACCAAACACCCAAGCCCACCAAAAATGGATCAAATTCACGCCCAAACAAGAGACCAAGTCACGCCCCTTCACATTCCCAAATAATAAAACACACATTAAACACTTGCATAAATCAAGCCAAATCCACATCCTAAATTAAAGAAATCTCATGGATCCCTTGCCAAATTAAACTAAAACATATCCCTAATTAAAAGAGAAGACTAAGTTCAACTAGGATTTCTTATGCAAATAGGAGTCTGATTTATGTACTATTATAAATAGGAGGGCAGAGTATGTGTAAGGGGCATCAAAAAATTAAGGATCAGAATCACCAAGCTCTGACTTGTAAGCACAAAAGACCTGAGAAGCGTATTGGAATAATAAAAAGTATCATCATGTTTTTGTCCGTGGACGTAGGTCGGATCCAAATCCACTGAACCACGTTAAATCTCTTTGTCGATTGGTGTGTTTATCTGTCTCTCGCTAAATTTGCTTTTGGTCCCCCATAACCAAACAAATTCACTATTGAAGGATGATTAGTCTTGGGAGTGATATTCCCATATTGCCCCTAAGACAAAAATCAACCGTCAACAAGATTACATTAAATTAAAAATAAAATAAAAGAACTTGAACTTAAATTTTTAAAAACTTAAGTTACCTACGTATCCTCTAGGGGTGAAAGGAATCAAAGCTCACGTAGTTCCATTATATTTTTAAGATAGTTCACTGTAGGCACTGTATTTTTGCATAAAGCCCAATGATGAGCCTCGTACGGAGGCACTACCTGCTAAGTCACGGAAGTCGCGGGAAATGGATGTCGGAAGGGAAAATTCAAAAAATTTAATACCTCGTCAAATTTAAACTCACTTGTTTAGCCTCGGGTTCGCTTAGTCGATTTCTGTTTTAAGTATTAGCATCGGCTAAATACCGCAACCCATGAAAGCCCATTCATCCAAGCCATACAACCCATCCAAAACCCATGCAATCCATGCAACTCCAAAGGCCCACACGCCCAAGCCCAATCCAAAATAATAAAACCACATGCAAAACATGTACCAAATCTATTCTAATCCCCTTCCAAATTAGCCAAGATTGAATCCCTCAAATTTGGAAGGAAAATCTTGACCAAAAGGGGGATGGGCGGCACACACACACATAGAATAAGATGAAAACCCTAACAAGCATAACAAATAGAAACCCTAGCATGCAACTATAAAAAGATAACCTAACCCAACCCTAAGGGGAGCTTCCTCTCTCAACATTTTTCCCTCTCCTCTCTCTTCCTTTCTCTCCACACACGACATTAACCAAAGCAAAAAAACCTAAACTCTATTCTTCCCTCCTTACACACTCACGGCCAAAGGACAAACAAAAAACCCTAACCTCAACACACACGTCCTCTCTTTCTTCTCTCTTCTCTCTTCTCTCTTCTCTCTCGGCTCTCACGTTTCCTCTCTCATTCAACACACGTCCATTCTCTCACTCAACACATTCACTCGGAAACTCACAAATCAAAGCCCCTAAGCAGCCCTAACCGAACAGCTAATAAAGAACCAAACATCAACCCAAAGCCGTGAACCATCAAACCCAACTCACACAACCAGATAAAATACCTTAGCCACATACTCGGCGACACAGTGAAACCAAGACCCTTTCACGTGAAAAGCACTCACGACAGAACATTCACCAAATAATCACAAACAGCCCCCTTCATCGATCAAACAAAGCCAACACACACAACGACCAAGAACACCAATCTGAATAAACCAGCCCCCATTAGCCGAATATAATAAACAATCTTGATGTGAGCAGACCCTAAACATGAAACCTCACCAAAACCGTGAAAATAGTCCCTGAAATACAAAGAAATAGCCCCTAAAATCACCCAAAAATAACCAGCAATCCAACCAAAAATAGTGCCAAAATTGAGACAAAAAAATAGTGCCAAAACCGAGACAAAACAGTAGCAAAAATAGAGAAAACAGCAACCCAAAATAGCGAAACAGTGAACAAAATTGTTGAACCAGCGAACCAAAAAAATAGCGAAGCATTAACCCTTCCGGTGACGTCTCAACGCACTCCCGAGGAGTGACTTAAAAGGTAAGACCTGATGGCCCTCCCTTTTAATATTTATTTTGTTATCACGGACACGGCATGCTTGGTTGGGCGAGAAATACGTCCAACCGGGCATGAGAGATCCCACACTAAAAATCGGCCAAGTCTCTTGGTCGCATCTCATTTCTTTTATTTCACTATTTATTTTTCTTTTGATGTTCCATTATTTATTTTCGTTTGTCTTTTTTTCATGTTCGGCTATATTACTTCGAATCCACTATCATGACTACTTATATTGGATTAAAGGTCACCCCTTTATGGGAAATGCCTGAGGGCACCCTTTACTATTTATTTTGTAGTCTGGGACGCTGCATGCTTGGTTAGACGTGAAATATGTCCAACCGGGCATGCGAGATCCCACACTAAAATCGGCCAAGTCTCTTGGTCGCATCTCATTTCTTTTATTTTGCTATTTATTTTTCTTTTTATGTCTTTTAATCATGTTCGACTATATTACTTCGTATCCACTTTCATGACTACTTACATTGGATTAAAGGTCACCCATTTGTGGGAAATTCCTGAGGGCACCCTTTACCATATTTATTTTGTAGTCCTGGACGCTACATGCTTGGTTAGACGTGAAATATGTCCAACCGGGCATGCGAGATCCCACACTAAAATCGGCCAAGTCTCTTGGTCACATCTTCTTTCTTTTATTTCTTCATTTATTTTTCTTTTGATGTTCCGTTATTTATTTCCGCCATTTGTCTTTTTATGTATTCATTTCACTTTATTATTTCGCTGTTATTCATGCTAATGTCTTGTCGCATCACTTCACGTTTACTTTCATGTTTGAATTGTGTCAATGACTGAGTGTTACCTCTTGCGGTATATCGGATGGAAACCCAGACATAAATTCTGTAACCGAATCTGAATGGACGGTAGTGTGGTCTGTACTTAGGATACAACTCCATGTACCGCTCAGGAAATATTCACGCATGTGTTTATGTTATTATAGATGCCATTTCTGCCTTATCTCGTTCGAATGTGTTCCCGGACGCTATGTACTTAATTATTTATGCTTTTACTGTTATTATATTTTACATTATCATACTTCCTCATTTAATTTGCTTTTGGAATTATGCATTCGCTTTCATTTATATTTACGTTTATGGGTGTGCAAATTTATGTGTTTATTTGAAGTATTTTGCATGTGCTGCATAAGACTTGGTTATACCATTGTATGAACCCGTCCATTATACTAGCAAAAGTAAGGGACCATTCCGAACCCAACGGTTTAAGGTATTCCATTGCGAGGGGTAAGTACGACCTTAAATCATTTCCCAGTTCACACTGAGTGGCAACTCCTTTATTCTCCGGTTTAGTCCCCCGCGGGCTACTCCGTACTCTCTACGTGCTGCGAGCCCAACAATGTCGTGGTCGCCGAGCATCATAGGCATAGTGGTAAACCCCGCTTCACTCCTACAGTCTGGCGACTCCACTGGGGATAGAGAATCGGCCCCGAAATAATGCCTTGTAATGTCTATGGTTTTTGCTTTAGTTACCCAAGTCTCATATATTTTGCATACCCCTTTTTACCCCGATGGCATCATGTATCGTGAAGTCGCTTTCACTCAAGGCGGTGGATTGTTATGTGATG
>SKCR01011852.1:0-56392 GCA_019454045.1 Zanthoxylum bungeanum | reverse complement strand
AAGGACCGCTTCAAAGCATTCTCTAAGTGGAAATATTTGATGTATGTGAGATTGATTTTATGGGACCCTTTGTTCCATCATTTAGGAACCTGTACATTTTGGTTGCAGTAGACTATGTCTCCAAATGGATTGAAGCAACAGAACTACCATCAAATGATTCAAAAGTGGTGATAAAATTCCTTAAAAAAATATTTTCACTCGCTTTGGAACACCTCGAGCAATTATCAGTGATACCAGCACACACTTCTGCAACAGATACTTCGATGCACTCCTACCAAATACGAAGTTACATATAAAGTTGCCACTGCTTACCATCTGCAGTCAAATAGACATGTTGAATTTTCAAACAGAGAGATTAAAGGAATTTTGGAGAGAACCGTTGGATCAACAAGGAAGGACTGGTCTATAAAACTGGATGACACATTATGGGCCTACGGGACAGCTTACAAAACACCTATTGGTATGTCCCCAAATTGAATGGTGTTTGGGAAAGCATGCCATCTGCTAGTGGAGCTTGAAAATAAAGCGTACTGGGCATTGAAGAAGTTAAATCCTGATCTACAAGGAACATGAGAAAAATGACTCCACCAACTCAACGAATTGGAGGAATTTCGTCTACATGCTTATGAAAATGCCAAACTGTACAAAGAAAAGACCAAGAAATGACATGATAAAAAAATAGTGCACAGACAACTGGAACCAGGGCAACAAGTGTTGTTATATAATTTAAGATTGAAACTTTTTCCCGGAAAGCTGAAATCAAGGTGGTTAGGTCCATTTGTGATTACTCAGGTGTTACCCTACAGAGTTGTTGAGATATACAACCCCAAGTCCAACAATACATTAAAAGTTAACAACCAGCGTGTCAAACACTACTGGGGAGAATCATTTGAGTGATAAAAAAAAGTGTCACTTTCAGATCCAGCCTAACGTTTGGGCAATCATGTCTAGCTGACGACGTTAAACTTAGCATTAGCAGGGAGGCAACCTATGCAACTTGTGTATATATATTAAGATTTGATGTGTTTTATTTTTGTGTGTTTAATTTGTGTAGGTAAAGTAACATTTCAGGATGGAAAACATTCTCGCAAATCTTCATAAGTAATTTCATTCTCTCCCTCAAAACTCTCTGATGAAAGTCTACAAAGCTCGCTTGGAATGTATGAGATTACTGATGATCAAAGGTATTTCTAATGACATTCGTTGGATTATTAAAGCACAAGTCTGATTGGCAGGTGATTCATCTGACTCTTTTGTGTCATATATGTCTGGTTTAGGAAGAAGCACCTATGATAAAAAGAGAAGAGCTAAAAGACTAGGTGTTTGCTACAAATGTGCATGCATGACATGTAATACTCGTTGTCGTTCTTTAGGAATGATGTCTGATAACCGTGAAGATAAAATTAAATTCATTAAGGATGGCATGAGTAAAGAGTCTTTGGATGACATATCATTGACTCTTGAGACGCATTCCAGTGGATATATGCATCACGCAATTCACATGTTAAATGCATAGTTTCGAAAAGAAAGACAACATTTAAGTCTCGGGAATCTGACTTTAAAAGACCTTGTTTGCCAATTTATAAGAATATTGGAGGGGAAGCTTGTCCCTGACGCATAGATGTCAATCAAGCCGTTACTTCTTGTAAATATTATTATCTCTTTGTCTTTATCTAATAATTTTAATTTATTTTGTTATTTTCTTTTATTTTCACCGACAGGATCCCGACTTTTTGACTTTCAAGATATATTTTAATGTTTAGTTAATAATTGTCATTTGACAGGTACTACTGATATTATTACTCACCTATTTTCAGGTTCTATAAATTCAGCTTGTCATTGCACTATTGAAGACATCCATATTTGAGAAAAAAATACATAAAAATAAAAATAAAAAAACCAACACCCTAAAAAAATGGAAGCAACTTCAAGAAGACGAGTTGTAAATATATGTGTGTTTTGCAGAATTAGTGTCGGTTCTAAGTCAGAATTCGTTGTGGCAGCACATGAATTGGGTAGAGTCATAGCTGAAAGAAATATGCACCTAGTAATAATGGTGGCAACCTTAGACTAATGGGTACGTTTCAAGAGCCGTACATGAAGGATGAAGTCAAGTTTTGGGAATTATCCCAAAACCTTTGGCAGAGAAGAATCTTATAGGACCATCAAACGGAGATGAATGTGTTGTACAAGGTATGTCTGAACGACTTGTGGAAATGATTAACCGTTCTGATGCTTTTATTGCTTTGCCATGTGGCTTTGGTACGATGGAGGAAATCTTTACAATGCTATCTTGGACATACACCAGAAACCGATTGGACTGTTTAATGCTGATGGATTTTATGATTTTCTTTGTGTGTTTCTTGATGATGCTTGGAGAAATGGGTTTGTTTCAAAACTTGTAAAAGATATCCTCATCAGTGCCAGAACAGCCAATGATTTAATTGACCAACTCTTAGCCTTTGAATCACAAATTGACCCTATCATTTCCAAGATAAATTGGTCTGATAATGATCGTGGTAAGAAGCGTTGGATAAATCTGGATCTTAACCTTTAATTTTCATTTTAGATGTAGAATTTCAGCTAATTATGTACTGTTTTCTAAACTCTTCTTCTACTTTTTAGACATTGGGGACAATGTCTCAATTAGGTTTGGGGAAGGGGAATAGTTGACTAGTATCTTGTTTTTATTTTTCTTTGTGTTGTTTTTATTTGATTTTTAGTCAAAAATTTCAAAAACAAATATTAAAAAATAAAATAAAATAATAAAAAAATAAAATAAAAAATATTTTATTTTTTTGTTTTTTTAACATGACTAATCAGGTGGAATGGTGTTTGAGATAGCTGTGTTAGGAATTTCCACTCTTGAGACGTATCTCAACGTATTTCGTAACAAGTTAATTTTTGTTTATTTCCTTTTGAATTATTTAATTTGTGAATTCTCCATAATACTGATTAAATTGGATCTTCGTATGCTCAGTTGACAGGTATTATCAATATGCATGGTAACATATTGAAAAGTTTGTAATATTCAGTGATTTATTTTAATTGGAGGAAGTATCTAAAAAAGTGATGGAAAAAAAAACATATAAGATCCGAGTAATTAAGTCTATAGGGGGTGTTTTAACACCTAGTGTCCTCAAGCCAAATGGTTTGGGAGTCACTGGCCCAAAGCTCGCTATGGATTGAAGATGTTGTAAAAAAAAAGAAAAAAAGAAAAAAAGAAAGATATCTTAAATCCGAGTAATTATCTTAACTCATAGTGCCCTAAAGCCAACTGGCTTGGGAGTCACTGGCCCAAACTCGCTACATGGATTGAAGATGTTGTAAATAAATAAAAAATAAAATCCATGCTAAAAAAAGTGTGAATTCTGATATAACGTTAGGACAAAAATATTACTCTCTTTTCAACTACACTTATGAATATTGTGGGCACAATGAGCTGATTAATACCTTTGTTGTTGTGTATATGGTGAATGATAAAAATAATAGGAGAATTTTATTATTTGGTAATTTAGAAAGAAAGAAAATAGCTATTAACTTGGATAGTAAGTTTCACTTGTTTAGTCACTAACTTGTTTAAATTTTTTATCTTTTTGCTTTTGTGTGCATTTGATTGACGTTTGTGGGTATCATCACTGTAAGCCCTCACGAGACTGCAACTCGTCCACTAGGGACACCTAGGGGTTTAAAGGCTTGTTGCATACACTAAATGCAACATTGATCCCTATGAAAGTGGCTTAGTTTAATTTTAATTGTTTATTGAATTTTATTTGGTTGTTTTGTTCAGGACTAGCAAAATGTTAGGTTTGGGGGTGTGATGAGCGGTAAATATATCAATATTTACCGCCCCTTTTACTTAATATTTTGTATAGTTTCTCGAGTTTTATGAACGTTTTGATGTGTTTTAGTGTATTTTGTAGATAAAATAAAATCGGGACTTAATGGAATCAATCAGGCCGAAATGTGGAACAAACAAGGGAAAAAACTGGACTTGACATTTTGATTTTGGAGATTGGAAACTTGAAATGGCGTTCTAACGAAGTACAATTTCGGAAATTTCAACTTTGCACAATATTGTTTTTTGGCCATAACTTTTTATTCCAATATCCGATTGCGGTGATTCAAGTTCCAGATTAAAGAAGACTCAAATACCTACAACTTTGAAGTTTATAAGATTTTCGAATTCTGAAGTTTTCATTACCGAAATTGATGAAACTGCGAAAGTATATTATGTGTAATTATTAAAGTCATTTTCAAAAATAAAAAAAATAAAAAAAATAAAAAATAGAAATTGTCAAACTTCCACCAAACATGCTTGCATGTTTGGTGGAGGATTTGATGCCATATTTGGTGCCATGTTTGGTGGAGAAATTGGTGGAAGCCTTTAGATTTGCCTATAAATACAAAGCTAAACTTTGTAATTTTTTCATGATTTCTTTGGGGGATTTCTCCACGAAAACCTAAAAGAAAGTGTCTTGCATGTTTATTAGGTTTTCTTGTATTTTCGCTTTATTTATTTAATAAATTTTTATGTGTTTTTAATTACATCATGAGTAGGTAATCTCTTTTTACTGGAGTCTGGGGTAAACTCTTAATATTATAATTTAGATTTACTCCCTTAATTTAAATAAGTAAATTGAATTAATTATTTACTGCCTATATGGCTGGTTTTACATTATTAGACTTAGTTTCCGCCTATATGGTCGGTTTAGGTACTAACCTTGTTACCGCCTACATGGTCGGTTTATATGATTTTGTTACCGCCTATATGGTCGGTTGGACTTTGGATAAATGACATTCACCACCTATATGGTCGGTTTTAATATAATTAATTCAAGAAATGATTAATTGATAATGAAGTAATCTATATTTGAAGTATTAAAAGTGAAACCCCTAGCTCCAGTTTTTTCTTTTATTGTTGTAATTTTCTTTACTTTTTAATTTCCTGTTATGTTATTCTGTTTAACTATGCATTTTGTAATTTTTGGTATGTTTTGTAACTAAACATATTATCTAGGGGTATGATGAATTCCAATATCACCGGTTTATAAAGTTGGTTATTTTATGTCTTGGGTAATATAAACGTTACTTTATTGAGTCTTAAGCTTAATGTTTCTTGTTAACTTGCCACTAATAAGATTGATTTGGTAAACTTAAAATGAACTTGGAAAATGGATTTTAGGTTTAGCCTTAGATTCAATAGCTCACGACCTCACATTGGGGAAATGACTCTTAGGTAGATTTCCTTACGGGATAGGAATCTACCTGTCGGGCGGGGGTAACCATAATTGAAACTTAATCTTAATGAATTCAAGTAACTTTGTTAACATATGAATATAGTTAATTGGGTTATTTTGGGTGTTTGCATCTGACCATCGGAAGAGGCTTTTGTATTTTTTCGTGTTCCAGGTTAGTAAACCGATATATTACACAAACATGAGATAATCACTTCATCTTTAAAAGATATTGGAAGGATTCACAACCCTAGATAGTTTCATAATATTGAATTTTCTTTAAATTTACTTTCGCACTGTTTTATTTACTTGTTTTAGATAAAAATCACCATCCAATCAACAACCAATCTATTAGATACTTGTAAGCAATTAACTTCATAAATTGATAGCCTAGGTATTAAGTCATCGTGGGATCGATATTTTTATACTATTTGAGCGATACGTGCGCTTGCGTAACGTGTGTGTTTATTCACCGGTCACTTAGTAATGAAGAACATAGCTTAGGGGAAGATCAAACTTACCTAGCAAGCTTGATACAAAGATCCTGTTGGAGTTGGTGCTTGGAGTGCCAATCCGAATTGTACATTTTATTATTTATTAACAAAATAACAACGTTTTCATTTCATACCTTATAATGGTATTGTCATTATGCATATTAGATTGATGTATATATATGATAAGTATGTCATCGACCTTAGAATAGTCTTGTAGTACTATTGGACACTAAGTGGTCCAATATTAGGATAAATATTTCTATTATAAACTATTCTTAAAATAAATACTCATAGTCATTGGTTTTGGAATTCGGTCGAATTTCTATAACCTAGAAGACTAGCATATATCGTATATTGGAATTGGAGATCCAATGGTTTAACCAGCTGTACCATGAGCTTTGGAATCTCGTATAGACATGTGGGTATTGGTTGGACCGAATACTGAATGACAAAAAGGTGATTCCTAATAGTTGGAAGTACACACCACCGTCAATAGGAATCTCCTCGAGTCGAGTAGCATATGTAATCCTTTGACTATAGGATAACATTGATTTTGTGTGAGATCCTCCACATTTTTATGCCGCATATGTCATAAATATTCCATGGTCTGGCCTCTATATGTTCGTTGGGTGTGGACCGATGCACTCAGTAATCAAGTGCGAAGCAAGATAGGATCTGTTGGCCAGTATATGTACTATAAGAGGTTTATGTATCCATGTGAGTAAAGTCACGATTCTTAAAGCTTTGGCCAAAGTCGACCACCTAGGGTGGATCAAATCATTTATGAAGAATCGTGGACATATGGATATGATATGTGCGCCTTGGAAACTTGATGGTATATTCTATGTTTCCTGAGCACAACTCGGATAGCCTACGACGGAGGGATTGTTAAACATATGTGATGACCTTGACTTGCATAGTTTAGAAAGGTCATTCCTATTATTCACGAATTCAGAGGTGGCCGAATTGCGTACATATTACCTAGGCTTATATAGCGAACATGTCTGAACTTAGAGAGTCTCAATATGATGTGTACTCGTTGAGCACTTGGGTAGCCGATTAATTTTGATAAAAGATAATATTCGATATTATAATTATCAACTAAGATAATCAAGTGTTATTGGATAACATTGATTATTTACTTTGACTTAATTGGATTAATTGGATTAATTCAATAATTACACAAGGGCTTAATTATAAAATCATAATTATCTCTACCATTTTAGGATATTATGGTAATTGTAATTATGTAATAATAGGTGGTTTTGGTTTGATTTAATTCGATTAAATCAAAGTGGCAAACATTTAACTAATCCATTTCTTAATCCTTGTCTTGATTTATTTAGATTAAATCAAAGTGGTAGACAATAGAGATTAGTCCCACCTAATTATACATATTGGACAAATTAGATTAAGTCTACATAAAAGTTTATTGCAACTTTTATTAATTAAAAATTGTCTATGTTTTTCTATAATTAGCAAGCTTTAGTAATGTTTTAATTAAGAAAAATAAAATCTTGAGAAAACTAAATACAAGCAAGAATTAGAGAAATTAGCCTAAGTTAGAGAAGTGTTTAGAGAAATTTTGTGAGGTCTCTACAACATTTCATCTTGGAGAAATCAAGATTGGATCTTGGGGTGAAGTTTTCTAACATTGGAATCAAGATTGGATATTGGAGTCAAGTTTGATAATCCTTAGAAGTTCTTAAACATTTCAACAAAGAGAAGTAGATTGGATATTTGAATCAACCTTGCTAGGTAAGTTTGATCTTCTCCAAAAACTATATTTTTCATTAGTGAGACATATAGTGTTGAATTATGTATTAGATATATAATGTTGAAATTAGGCTAATTAATTGTGTTAGGATGCTTTGGAAGTATAAACACAATATGCTTGTAATTGGGTCAAAATATTTATGTTAGACATAAACATAAAATTAGAGTTTGTAACTCTATATTAAAGCTTAGAGTTATGGCTACCATTTTAGAATCACTTGACCACCTTTGGGTGACCTATAGTTATTCACGAGTCATTTTTTATTAGGATTCTAATTTGATTTGTGTATTGGATTCAAAATTTACGCAAGTACGTATTTAGAATAATTTTATGATTTTGTAAAAATATTTTATATTTTGAAAAACTTGATTTTTATTGTGTAACATGTGTTGATGTTGGTTTTGATGTTAAAAATTAATTTTGGATGTTTTTTTGAAGTGTTTAGGGAGTGTTGGAAGCAATTAGGGTAATAGACCCTAATTCCTTCAACTATCTGGAAAGAGAGCAGAAGGAAAGGCAATTAACAAAAAAAATATCAGTCTGTGCGCACAGTGCCCGCGCTTATGTGCTGTGCGCACTGAATTTACTTTTGCTCATTCTTGAGCTTCCGGAATCCGATTCAGTCCCGATTTTTTTCTTTTGTTACATCGCCAATCCGGAGATGTTACCGGCAGGTATAGGCAGTTCTATTCCCCTGAGCCTCAGACGTTCTGACAATATTAAACTCATTTCATGTATGAACTCATGCACGGGACCGTTGCCTAACTCAACAACAAGAAAGCATAATACTTTTCAAATTAAATACTTAAATTCACTACACATCACCACTTTAGTAATGATCTTTTATAATTATCTACATATGTATTCTTTAATAAACAAATTGTATGATACATGACTTTTTCTAACACTGACTGAACTGAACTCTGATTGGACCTGGTGGATCGAACACCCTAATGACTGCCAACATTATCCTTCCTCTCAAGCTATTCCTTTAAATAAACCCGCAAAATAAGAAATTGGGAGTGGAAGGGTTAGAACGTTTGTACGATCTAAGTGAGTGGACAATTAAAACAAAATCTGATGTGCTTTAATAAAACCTTTCAGTTCTAAAACCGAAACTGTCACCAGAAAACCATCTTTTCAGTGAACTCTTTTCTTATATGAAAAAATAACCTTTTTGTAAAACTCTTTGTAAATGTTTTTCTGTCTGCAAACTCCGAGTCTTTTCTGTGAAACTAGATTTTCTTTCTAAAACTTTAATAAACATTCATTTCTGAAATCTGCATCTCTGAAAAAACCTTTTCTCCGAAAAAATGTCACTGTAAGTTTATCTCTGAAAAACCTGACGCATGGGGACGTTACGTATCGCCATCCCCCAAAGCATGCCACTACATGTCCCTGAAACTAGTGGTCTTGGGGCATTACGTATCACCGTCCCCCAAGCCACTGAACTAGAACCGGAGGTGCGGATCTATGCTACCCTCGAGGCTTTGAATTTAAGATCTATGGACATTTGTCATCCATAGTCCTGAACTGCAAGTGCACACGATCTCTATGTCTGTCAGTTCCATATCTGAGTCAAGTTACATACTGAGGTGGGTTTTTCCCCCATGCCTCGAAAACATTAAGTCATACTTTGAAAATATCTTTTTCTAAAACATCTCTTAAAACATGATCTTTCATGAAATAACTGTAATAAAAATCAACTAACGCCATAGATACGTAAAAATAAGTCTTTACTTAAAATGGTGTAAATGAAAGGTTAACTTAGAAAGAGAGTGTACACTCACTAGTTTGAAATTTGGCTGGTGTTATGCCACTCGTCGAAGGGAATTATGACTCCTACAATGATCTATAATCAGAAACTTGGTTAGACTCTAAATCGTGGGATATGCTTCGGAAAAAAATTAAGTTTCTCAATTCAACTGCTCTATAATTGTCACATGATGTATAATACTTGCAACGTGTCATAATGCGTGTATATGAAATGATACAAAACCCCTAGGGTGGCCCCAAACCCTTAAAGATGAGTATGAAATGAAACAAAATTATTTATGCCTTGTGTCGCTACGTCGGGTCTGGCGCGTTGCAACACGTATGAAATTCGAATGAGACAGAGAATATGTTCTGTATCGCATCGCGACGTCGGATTCTTCACGTCACGATGCGAACCAGATCAGAGCCGAAACAAGGCTTTTGTTTTGCAAACGTCGTGACGTTGAATGCTTAACATCATGACACTAAGCCATTCTCAGGCCCTAGTTCCACTTTTCAATGCCATACTCAAGCAATCCTCACACCTTTAATCTAGGACCAACACATAGGCACTTTTCCAACTTTAAAACTCATCTCATATCACCACCCATACACAAACCATTATCTAGAATTCTTAGATCACCAAGCATAATTCCTCAATCATATTCATACTCTTATAAACCTCATTACATGTTTATGTTGGGTTCCTAGAACATGCCAAAGAACTTCTAGGTCATGATTAGTGTGAATACTAAAAGAAGTTGCGGAAAAACTTACATTGATCGGTTGGATGGATGTATGAAGTTCAAAATTTTTTGGTGTTAGTGAAGAGCTCCAAGCTTTCCCTTGTGTTCCAAAACTCTAGGATTGGTTTCCATAACACCTTGTAATGACTCCTTGGAAGTGCTAGCTTGAAGAAATTTTGAAACAAAATTTCAAATGGGGAGAGGGAAGCTCACGACAATGGTGAGGGAGAGAGAGAGATTTTCAAGTTTTTTGTGTTGTGTAAATGATTTCCAAAATTCAATTACCATTTACCAAAAATCCAATTAGGTAAATGTCATTCCAAATGAATAAAATAATGCAAAGTGTGTTGGTTGGTGTTGGTGTGTAAAACAAGCCATCCAAGATTTGATTTAATCATCAACCACTTCCATCACAAGTCAAACTAGTTAATGTAAGTCAAGTGGGTCCCACCACTTGTAAATTCCGAATTTAAGTCGAATAATCCAACATGCGACTTCACTCGGGTTCAGGTTCGTTTAATTCCGAATTACCGAATTTGACGTTGCGATAATATTATTAAAGTCGCTAACGGATTAATTCTAAATTAATTCGTTTGCCCGAATTAAAATCTAATTTTAATTCCGCATTGAAATCTAATTTCAATAAATATATCGAATATATATTTAATCGATTAATTCTAAATTAATCGTTCTCTCTCTTCTATTCGAATTTTATCCCAGATAAATTCTTGCCGTACTTAATCCCAGATTAATTTTCTCTCTCTTATAATTAATCCTAGATTAATTCTGTTCGAGTCAAACGTCATCGGTGAATATTTGGGAAGCGACCCATGAGATCCTTGGATATGTTGGCAGTAAATCTGATCGTCAGACTATCTGAACACGTGTGCACCCGGTACCACGTCCTTACCAATTTACAAGACATGGTTGGCTTCTAGCAAAGCACCCTGCCTACCCAATTATCCAGAAATATTCTTTTAAGAATACATAGTCTATACCAGGCGTAGTATACTAAGTATTGCGTATTACGATCCATCATCGGATATCACATGCTAGGCCTGGGGCTGGAATTGTGTCTACCCCTTACGAAGCATATATCAGATCACTAGAAACTAGTCTATTTAATCGGATAATCATGACCTTTTCATATTATCCCGATAGTTGCAACATAATAGAGCACCAGTTCTGTATCCATGCGTGATCATCATCTCCATATGACTAAAGTGATACTTCCATCTTGACATCACACCCAATACACTAGGATTCTCAATAAACCCAGAAGAGGCTTACACAGAACCTGTTAAAGTCCCGGATGACCAAAACCAAAGCATACTGATTGTCGCAAGTATTAGCGATGCAAGTCTCTGGTTAAGACCAAATACACCTACCCTGAATCAGATTCCCATAGACACATAGTCATACTACCAATGAGATTCCGATGGGTCTATCCAGAGCGAAGCTATTCCTGTTCCATCGGTAAACAGAACCTCATATTACACTTGCATGAGTATCCAATACCCAAATATATGAGAACTATGCCGTTACGCTTTTATAACGCACACAAGTGTAATACTAGCCTATTCCACATTATCGATGTCCAGTATCGATAATACTACGACTAGGGATATTTAATGATTAAACCTTTCGTGGATTGATATTGTCTCATATCTTATTAATCCGGAACTAATCATAAGGACTTTTATCATTTATATATCCAAGTAATCTAATTACAAAATGATAAAATAGCAATTTCCTTTGTCATATAGTTAATTTGTACAAAAACCACAATGTCTTTTTACAAATAGTGATGCTATGGGTCATAATTGTCCAACAATCTCCCAGTTGGCCTATAGCCAATCACTCAAGTATCTAACACGTGAACTATGTACATGTCACTCAAACTTTTACTGAGAAATTGCCTTCGTCAGCGAATCTGCAATGTTGTCATCTGATGCAACCTTCTCGATCTTCACATCGCCACGATGTATGATCTCACGAATCAAATGGAAACGTCAAAGTACATGCTTGGATCGTTGATGAGACCGCGGTTCCTTAGCCTGCGCTATAGCCCCGTTATTGTCACAATATAAAGGAACAGGCTCAGCTGCTAACAGAACTACTCCTAATCCAATTAGGAATTTACGGATCCAAACTGCCTCTTTTGCTGCCTCAGCTGCAGTGATGTATTCCACTTCTGTTGTTGAATCGGCAACAGTCTCTTGGTTGGGAGATTTCCAGCTCACTGCTCCGTTGTTCAAACAAAAAATGTACCCGGATTGCGACTTAAAGATACTTAAAGATATTCTTAACCGTAACCCAGTGACCATCACCTGGATCGGCCTGATAGCGACTACACATGCTCAAAGCATATGAGACATCAGGTCGCGTACATATCATGGCATACATGATCGATCGGACTGCAGAAGCGAATGAGATCTGACTCATGTTGTCTCTCTCATCTTGAGTTTTAGGACACATGTCCTTAGATAGAGTGACGCCATGTGATACTGGCAACAGTCCCCTCTTAGAGTGATCCATGTTGAATCTCTTTAACACTTTGTCAATGTATGTGCTCTAGGAGAGTCCAAGCAACTTTCTAGATCTATCCCGGTAGATCTTTATTCCTAGAATAAAAGCTGCTTCTCCCAGATCTTCATGGAGAATTTTAATGAAAGCCAACCTTTCACCGATTGTAGCATGGGAATGTCATTGCCAATAAGCAATACATCATCTACGTAAAGGACAATGAATGTCAGTGCACTCCCACTAACCTTCTTATATACACAAGGATCATCCTCGTTTTGAACGAAATCATATTCTTTTATGATCTCATCAAAACGTTGGTTCCAAGAACGCAATGCTTGCTTCAATCCATAAATGGATCGATTTAACTTGTAAACATTATTTCCATGTTTTAGTACGACAAAGCCGTCAGGCTATTGCATATAAACATCCTTCAAAAGGTTTCCGTTAAGGAAAATGATTTTGACGTCCATCTGTCATATTTCATAATCAAAATATGCAGCAATAGAAAGAATTATCCGAATGGATTTAATCATGGCAACATGTGAAAAAGTCTCGTCGTAATCGACACCATGTCGTTGACGATACCCTTTTGCTACAAGCCTAGCTTTGTACGTTTGTATGTTGCCATTCATGTCTGTCTTCTTCTTGAAGACCCATTTGTAACCAATAGGCTTTATGCCTTCTGGTGCATCAACCAGTGTCCAAACTTGGTTGGTATACATGGAATCCATTTCGGACTTCATGGCTTCTTGCTATAAAGCGGAGTCGATATATTGTATTGCTTCCTCATACGTAGCCGGCTCATTATACTCAATAAGATTAATATCTACGTGAGGTGAGATCAGAAACCCATACCTCTCAGGTTGTTTTCGGACTCTCTTCAATCTACGCGGTTCTTGTGTATTAGAAAATTCTGGTACAATCTCATCTCTGATGAACTGTTCGTGTTCCGTTTGGGAGTCGGTGCCATGAAAAGTATCACTCCGGTTTTCATCGAGTTCTACTTTCCACCCAATTACCACTGCATTTAGGAAATCCTTTTCAAGGAAAACCGCATGTAGAGCAACAAATACCTTGTTCTCTTGTAGGTGGTAGAAGTAATATCCTTTGGTTTCCCTAGGATAACCTACAAATAGGCACTTATCCGATTTGGGTTCTAGTTTGGTACCATCCAAACGTTTAACGTATGCCCAACATCCTCAAATCTTCAGAATGAGAAACTCAGTTTATTTCATGTCCATATTTCATATGGAGTCTGTTGAACAGACTTTGACGGAACCTTATTCAAAATAAGTATTGCACTGTTCAATGCATATCCCCAGAAGGAAATGTGTAGCTCTGTCCGACTCATCATAGACCTTACCATGTCAAACAAAGTTCGGTTTCTCCATTCGGACACACTGTTTAATTGAGGTGTTTCGGGAGGAGTCCACTGTGAAAGAATACCATAATCTTTCAAGTAATCAAGAAACTCATTGCTTAAGTTTTTTCCACCACGGTCCGACCGTAATGTTTTAATACTTTTCCCGGTCTGTTTTTCTACTTCGTGTCGAAACTCTTTGAATTTCTCAAAGGTTTCCGACTTGTGTCTCATAAGATACACATAACCATAACGCGATGCATCATCCGTAAAGGTTACGAAGTATTCATATCCACCTCTATCCTTGCTAGACATGGGCCCGCATACGTCACTATTAACGAGGGCTAACAGTTCGGTGGCACGTGCACCTTTACCGCTAAAAGGTGTTTTAGGCATTTTGCCTATTAAACAAGATTCACAGACGTCATATGAATTTGGATCAAATCCGTCCAAGTATCCATTATTCAAAAGTGTTGATATACGAGTCTTTTTAATGTGTCCCATACGACAATGCCACATATAAGTTTCATCTTTGTTACTTATTTTAAGCCTTTTGTTTGTCATGTTCTATATTTGAGATTGATTTATATTCAAAATATAAAGACCATTATTAACATCAGCACTATATATCTCAAAATCATTTTTATAAACAAAACATCATGTGTTTCTGAATACAAAAGTATACCCATATTGGGTTAAACAAGATACATATATAATGTTTCTAGTCAAACTAGGTACATAATAGTAGTTTGATAAATTAAATACATCCCCGAGGGTAGTTCAAAATATAGGTCCCAACAGCCAAAACGGCGACTCTAGTCCCTTTCCAACTCGGAGGTCGATCTTTCCTGAAGCCAGTCTCCTGCTAATTTGCAGATCCTGCACATTAGTACATATATGAGTACCACAACCAGAATCAAAAATCCAATTTTTAAAACTAGAAGTAGACATGTTTATTTCTATAACAAACATACATGAAGCCGGTGCCTTGCCCGCCTTCACTTCCTTCATGTGCGCCTTGTACTCACAGCAGTCACGCTTCCAATGACCCCGTTTGCCACACTGTAGGCAGACATCTTGGGATTTGTTCTTTGCCTTCCCAGAAGATTTTGATGATTTGGCCTTGCCATTTCTTTTCTTCTTCTTCTTCACGCCTCTAGAGACTAGTTACCAGAGATCCGATATGTGCTTCGTACAGGGAAGACACAATTCCAGCCCCAGTCCTAGCACGTGACATCCGATGCTGGATCGTAATACGCAATACTACGTATACTATGCCTGATATAGATTACATATTCCTTTAAGAATATTTCTGGAGAATTGGGTAGGCACAGTGCTTTGCTAGAAGCCAACCATGTCTTGTAAATCGGTAAAAATGTAGTACTAGGTACGTACGTGTTCGGATAGTCCAACGATCGAATTTACTGCCAACATATCCGGGGATCTCATGGGTCGCTTCCCGAATATTCACCGATGACATATGACTCGCACTTTATTAATCTGGGATTAATAATAAGAGAGAGAAAATTAATCTGGGATTAATTACGGAGATATTGTATCTGGGATAAAAAATATTATTTAAAGAGAGAGAACGATTAATTTGGAATTAATCGATAAAATATATATTCGATATATTATACGAAATTAGATTTTGACGCGGAATTAAAATTAGATTTTAATTCGGGCGAACGAGTTAATTTAGAATTAATTCGTTAGCGATGTGAATAGTATTTTTTTTAGGCAAAATTACTTAATTAAATTTGATTTAATTACGTCGCAACGGAAAATATGTTAATTCAGAATTAGCGAACCCGAGCCCGGGAGTGTTTGCGGGCCCACTCGTATTATGAATTCAAGTGCGGCCCACAAGTCACATCACGCGTCACATCACTCGTCATTCAAGTGATGGATGTCTTGTCACTTTGAGTGATTGACAACCAGTCACTGTTCATGAGTGATGTGAGTAGTTGAAGGCATTAGTTGCAAATTTTGGCTCCAAATTTTGGTTTGACTTTTTGAAATCCTAATACCAAAATTTGGCCACACTTTTGGAATAAGTGTATTAGGTTTTGGAAACCATATAGACAACATATCATTCTCTCTCTCTCTTCTCCCTCAAGAATCGGTCAAGGGCCATTTTCTTCTCCATTTTCTTGCTAGGCCGAGAACAAGAAGAAACCATGGGAAAATTTGTGGCAAATTTTCCAATGCTAGGACATGAAGAGTCATCCAAGGTGATAGGGAAATAAACTTATGAGCATGGAATCACAACACAAAGCTTGGAGCTTGGAGATCCATCCATGGAGTTGACCGAATTTGGAGGAGCACAAAAACAGTCCAAAACCGTGAGCTTCAAGGGAGCAAAAGTTTTATTGTTCCTCGCATCGCAAAGCCGATCAATGTAAGTATGATTCCGCCATACTTCTTGTTGTATTCACACATGTTTCATTGCTCAAAATTGATCTTGAGACTAATCTAGAAACCCAACAATGGTATCTTGAGCCATTTTGAGCATGAAATTTGATTAGGGTAAAATTTGGGTAAATTGGATTTGAGCATGTTTTGACTAAATTACTTGTTTGAGCATGCTTTTATATGATGACTTGGAGTTGTTTGTGATCAATTTTGTGAAAAATGGATTGGATCAATTTTTCCCCAAAAATTAGGCTTGGCCTAAACATATTGTTGCCATAATGTCATGGTGATTTTTGTGTTTTTGATCATTAGATGAGTTGAAATCATTTGGGTAATGTTGATTGAGGATTTAATTGGATTGAAACGAATCGGACAAAGAAATCCCCAATTGCCGTGACTTGTAAGCATGAAATGATTGATTTTTTGATTCAAATGTGTTGGACATGTTTTGATGATAATAAGCATAATTAATTGTGTAAATTGATGTTTTGGAAATATTAATTTGGTTAATTAATTATGGCATACACTTTAGGTTAATTAAATTATGAAATTTGGAATTTTGGTAATTTAATTAATTGGGCCAAATTTAGAATTGGGCTTGTAAAGTTGTAATTGGGCTTAATGGGCTTGGTTGGGCCAAGTTTGGTTTAGGCTAATTGGTTGGATCCAATTGGGCCCAAAACCCTATCCATAAGTCCAAAATGACTTAATGGACCTTTAATTTTAATTGGGCCTAATGGGCCTAAATTGGTTTCTTGGCAAATAAGGGTGATTCCTTAAATGGGCTTTGGTATTTGGGTTTGACCCATGTTGACCAAAGTCCATGCCTTATGAAATTAATTAAAAGCCCATTGGACTTTAATTAAAATGACATTGGATGTTAATCGGGCTTTGAGACCCGTAATGATTAGATTTGGAATCTAAGTTGTAAAGGCACATTAAAAGTGTAATTATTTAATTTAGAATTAAATATAGAATTAGTATTAAATAAAAATTAAATTGGATTTAATGTTGTAGTTTAATATAATTCGTGAATTCGTACTTTGAGTACTTATTCGTAAAACGAGTCGGACTCGCGCAAAATCAAATCGTTGTTTGAACATTGGATGGTCATTAATTTCAGATTAATTAATTGGATTAGATTGATTGATAACATGCTTTGTGTGAATACATGGATGCGATGTATGAATAATGTATATCAGATGGATATTAGATGGGTGAGGGCAATTTTGGAATTGTTGTAATAAATTTAGAATTTATTAATTGGACCAGCGTGTCCAGCCTATTACCTCTTGACTCTTTGTATTCTCTTCTCACCTATTCCCCTCACTGTAAATGAGGTTTATTTAGAAGTGTTATGTAATCTGGTAGAAGTAATACATATGCTAGCGGGAGAGAGGAAAGAGAGAGATTTGTTCTAGGAACAATGTTTTAAGTATCCATCCCATATCATTATTATATTTATTACTCGCGCCTTATTATGTTTTTAGAATGCATGTTTAAGGGTGTATGATGATGAGACCTTAACAAAGATATTAATTGGTTGCCAATTACGCGAAAAACCCTCACAACATATTAAGCGTTTTTCCTTCCATTGAGTGATTCTTACTCAAGATCCAAGATTGGCACTGGTTTGTTGGCCAAAGTCAAGACCTTTGTCCGTCACGGATGTGTTTGAATCATGAAGGCTTTGTTCCATATCGGTGTCTTGTCCAGTTGTGATTTGTTGGCCAAAGTCAAGATCACTTCTTGTCCATCGACATCGATTACGAAGCTTTCCAAGGTCAATGGGTTCCGCTTAACTGGGATCATTAAGTTTGTTGTGCCAAAGCCAATGCTTAATTGATTCAGAGGAAAAAGGTTTAGGGAATATATTGGATATATTGGCATATATAAGATATATGTTTCGGACTTGGATGTCCACCTACTGGATCTAGGAATTGGATGGGATCCAATTGATCTTAGAGATCTACCTAGTTAATTATCATACAATTTGTTGGCCAAAGTCAAGATTGTGTGTTTTTAACGGGATCCTAGCCCACTAGGACACAAGGTTTCCCGAGTACTCAACAGATGGTTAGAGCTCCCAAAAAATAGTGGGAGGCAAGTATTAAATTTGCAATATTCGTTTACTTACTTGCCAATACGCGCTCATTTCAATTTTTCATCAATATAAATAATATATTAGTTGGACTAATATTTAATCGTTGTTTTAATTAAACAGTTGGACTGTATTCAAACTATTTCAATTTATATTTGATTATATAATTGGATTATAGTAATCAATATATTTGAATTTAACTAATTAATTATAGTTGATTATATAGTTAGACTATAGTAATCATTATATTCAATAGTACCTGAAATCGTTGATTGGATAGTTGGACTATAGCAATCAAGATAACTGAAAGATTAGCGCTTAGAACATTATCCTGGGAGAAAATGTCCTTTAAAAACGGCTTTAATTTTCAAATTGTAATAAAAAAATCTCAGGATAGTCTTGGAAACTGAGAATTACTTTATTTGATAGAGAAACATCTCGAGCCTGAGCTAGGAGTTGAGCAAATAGTAGAACATGATATTTGGAATATTCATGTGATGATAACTTTAGTGCTTAATCCGTTATGCTTGCCACAAAGACTCTTTAATTTCTTTGTCAGAACTAAGGATTAGATCCTTATAGTATGATATTGAAATTGAAGGATCTTCATAGATCTATCCTTAGATCTTAGAAGTACAAATTGCAATAGAAAACTCTTGGAGAGTTAATGGCTATACTCAATGAGACAAAACCAGAGTTTGCAATAGGGCAAGAAGCGCAAGGCGCATCTTACTTCGACATCCCAGAAGGCCAAGGCTTGGCCAAAGGCTTTTGGGGGTGGAAAAAGGGTAAAGGCAAAATCATTATAATCTTCTGGGAAGACATAGGACATATCCCAAAATGTATGCCTAAACCTGTGGCAAACGGGGTCACTGGAAGCGTGACTGCCGTATGGACAAGCCAGACATGAAGGAAGTGAAGAGGGGCAAGACTCCGACTTCAAATATGTTTGTAATAAACATGTTCACTATTAGTATTAAAATTGGATTTTAGATACTAAATATGGTACATATATATGTACTGATGTGTAGTATCTGCTTATTAGCAGGATACTGACTTCAGTTGAGATTAATCTGCGAGTCGGAAACGGGACGACAATCGCTGTTTTAACCGTAGAAACCTAAGTTTAGGAACTACCCTTCGGTGTGTACTTAAAATAGGAAACTGTTATAATGTAACTAGTTTGACTAGAAACATTATCTCTATATCAGAGTATAATCCGTTGCGGGTATACCTTTATATTCTAGAACACTAAACTGTTTTATTTTATAAAGATGATATTGAGATAACACATTAGATGTGAATAACAATATTTATATTTTGAATATAAATAAATCTCAAACATATAACAGGACAAACAAATAGCTCAAACTGATTTAATCAGATGAGACTTATTTGTGGCATTATTGTCTGGGACACAATTAACAGACTCGTATATCCACACTTTCGAATAGTGGATACTAGGACGGATTTGATTCTATTCAAATAATGTCTACGAATCTAGTTTATTAGGCAAAGTGCCTAAAATGCCTTTTACTTGGTAAAAGTGCAAGTGCCATCGATCTGTTAGCCCTCGTTCATAGTGACGTAAGTGGGCTCATATCTAGCTAGGCTAGAGGTGGATAAGAATACTTCGAAACCTTAACGGATGTGGCATCGCGTTATGGTTATGTATTTCTTGTGAAACACGGATCAGAAACTTTTGATGAATTCAAAGAGTTTCGACACAAAGTAGACAAACAGATCGGCTATAGTATTAAAACCGTCACGGTTAGACAATGATGGAAAATACTTAAGCAATAAGTTTCTCATATCCTGAAAAAGTATAGTATTCTTTCATAGTTGACTCCTCCCGGAACACCTCAGTTTGACGGTATGTCCGGACAGAGAACCACCAATTTTGTTGGACATGATAAGGTTAATCATGAGTCGCTCTGAGCTACCATTTCCTTCAAAGGATACGCATTAATCAGTGCAAAATTTTTTTTGAATAAGGTTCCATAATAATCTCTTTGACAGAGTTCATATTAGATATGAACATGAAAGAAACTAGGTTTTCTCATTCCTTAAGATTTGGGATGCTAGGCATATGTTTGGATGATACCAAACTAAAACCCAAATCGGATAAGTGCCTAAGTTGTGGGTTATCCTAGGGAAACCAAAGTATAGTACTTATACATCTCACAAGAGAACAATGTAATTGTTGCTCGCCATGCGGTTTTCCTAAGAGGAATACCTATATGCAGTGGTAAGTGGGAGGAAAGTAAAACTCGATGAAAATCGGAGTAATACTATTCCAGGCACCGATTCTTTAATGAAACACAAATAGTTCATCAAGGATGAAAATAAACCAATAATCTTCGAATACACAAGAAGAACCGCGATAGTCAGAGAGGTCAGAAAACAACCTGGGAGGTATGAGTTTCTGATCTCACCTCGTAAAAGATGTCAATCTTATTGAGGAATACGAACTGACTACGTATGAGGAAGTGATACAAGGTATCGACTCCCTATAATGGCAAAGTGCCATGAAGTCCGAAATGGATTCCATGTATATCAACTAAGTTTAGATACTAGTTGATGTACCGGAAGGCATTGTGCCTATTGGTACTATATAAGTCTTCAAGGAAGACATACATGGAAGGCAACATACCAACATACTAAGTTGGGCTTGTAGCGAAAAAGGTATCGTTATCAACATTGTGTTGATTACGACGAAACCTTTTACTCGTTGCCATGGTTAAATCCATTTGGACAATGCTTGCTAATGCTGCATGTTTCATTTATGAAATATGGCAGCTGAACGTCAAAATCGCTTTCCTTAAATGGAAACCTTTTGGAGGATGTTTACAACATCCTGACGGTTTTTTCGTACCAAAACAAGAAAACAGGTTTGCAAGTTAATTTGATCCAGTTATGGATTGAAGCAAGCATCGCGTTCTTGGAATTATCATTTTGATGTAATCATAATTGTATATGATTTAATTCAAAAAGAAAATGATTCTTGTGTATATAAGAGGGTTAGTGGGAGCGTACTGACAGCGATTGTCCTAAGAATGATGATATGTCATTTCTTGGAAATGATATTCCCATAATACAATTGGTGAAAGCTTGACTTTCATGAAAATTCTCCGTAGAATTCTTGGGAGAGACAACCTTATTCTAGGAATAAAGATCTACTGGGATATTCTAAAGGTTGTTGGCACTCTCCGAGAACTCGTACATTGAAATAAATGTACGCGACCTGGTGTCTCATATGCTTTGAGCATATGGAGTCACAATCAGGCCAATCCAAGTGATAGTCACTGGATTGATGTTAAGAACATCCTTTAGTATCTTAGATGAACTAAGGATGCTTTCTTATACTATGGAGAAGGAGAACTTGAAGTGACTGGGTCACCTCTGCAAGTTCCAAACCGACAAAAATGACTATAGTCGTAATAAAGGTACTATACAGTTTGAATATCGGAACAGTGAGTTGGAAATCTTCCAAGCAAGATACTGTTGCCGAATAAACAACAAAAGTGGAATATTGCTGCAGCTGAGGCAGCAATAGAAGCCTTTTGGATCGACAATAATCCTAATCAGATTAGGAGTAGTTCTGTTAGCAGCTGAGCTAGGCTACAGCACAGGTTAAAGAATTAATGGTCTCATCAACGATCCAGATAAATACTTCAAATATTCATCTGATTCGTTCGGATCATACATCGTGGCGATGTGATGATCGAATAAATTACATCAGATGATAACCATGCAAATCCGATGACGAATTCATTTCCTCAGCAGAAGTTTGAGCGAACCGTACATAGTTCGGGTGTAGGACACTTAAGTGATTGGCTATAGGCCAAGTGGGAGATTGTTGGACAATTATGACCCATAGCATCACTATTTATACAGATCATGGTGTTGTTGTACAAAATAACTATGTGACAAAATAATATGAATTTTGTGGGAGATTGTTGGACAATTGACCCAAATCTTCAGGAATGAGAAACCTGGTTTCTTTCCTGTTCATATCTAATATGAAATCTGTCTAACAAATTTTTATGGAACCTTATTCAAATACAGTTTTTTTCACTGATTAATGCATATCCCTAGAAGGAAAATGGTAGCTCAGAGCGACTCATGATTAACCTTATCATGTCCAACAAAATTCGGTTTCTCTGTTCGGACACACCATCAAATTGAGGTGTTCCGGGAGGAGTCCACATTGAAAGAATACTATACTCTTTCAAGTAATTTGAGAAGCTTATTGCTTAATTATTTTCCACCACGGTCTAACCGTGACGGTATTATACTTTTGCGATCTGTCTGTCAACTTCATGTCGAAACTCTTTGAATTTATCAAAAGTTTCTGATTTATGTTTCATAAGAAACACATAACCATAATGTGATGCCACATCCGTAAAGGTTACGAAGTGTTCATATCCACCTCTAGCCTAGCTAGACATGGGCCCACTTACGTCACTATGAACGAGGGCTAACAGATCGATGGCATTTTTACTTTTACCAAGTAAAAGGTGTTTTAGGCACTTTGCCTAATAAACTAGATTCGTAGACATTCATTTGATTAGAATCAAATCTGTCCTAGTACCCACTCTTCGAAATTGTGGATATACGAGTCTTGTTAATGTGTCCCAGACAATAATGCCACAAATAAGTCTCATCTGATCAAATCAGTTTGAGCTATTTGTTTGTCATGTTATACGTTTGAGATTCATTTATATTCAAATTATAAATACTGTTATTCACATCTAATGTGTTTATCTCAATATCATCTTTATAAAATGAAACACTTTATTGTTCTAGAATATAAAGGTATACCCGCAACGAGTTATACCTGATATAGAGATAATGTTTCTAGTCAAACTAGGTACATTATAATAGTTTCCTAATTAAAGTACATACCCAAAGGGTAGTTCCTAAACTTAGGTTTCTACGGTTAAAACAGCGACTCTCGTCCCATTTCTGACTCGTAGATAAATCTCAACTGAAGTCAGTATCCTGCTAATCAGCAGATTCCGCACATCAGTACATATCTATGTACCACATCTAGTATCAAAAATCCAATTTTGACACTAATAGTGAACATGTTTATGACAAACATACTTGAAGCGGGAGCCTTGCCCCTCTTCACTTCCTCATGTCTGCCTTGTCCATACGGCAGTCACATATTTCAGTGACCCAGTTTGCCACAGTTTAGGCAGACATCTTGGGATATGTCATTTGTCTTCCTAGAAGACTATGATGATTTTGCCTTTGCCCCTTTTTAGAAGCTCTGGTTGTGCCTCCTAGAGCATAGCCATAAACTCTCCAAGAGTTTACTCTTGGTTCATAAGGAACCTGCCCCAGCTTTCGGGTAGATACTATAAGATCAAATCTTAAGTAGTCTCGGCCAAGTAGGTAATGCCCAGCTAACCTAGCTGATCGATGTCAGCAATCATCTGCGACACCTAGTGCTCGGCAGATGTACCCTCTGACATACACGAGCTTAAGAGCTTCTTATGCAATTTGTACTTCTAAGATCTAAGAATAGATCTATGAAGATCTTTAATTTCATCATCATGTTACAAGGATCTAATCCTTAATTTTGACGATGGAATTAAAGTGTTATTGCGGTAAGCATAATGGATTGAGCACTAAAGTTATCATTACATGAATCTTCCAAAGATCATGTTCTACTATTTGCTCAACTCCGGGCTTAGGCCAAAGAGGTTTCTCTATCAAATAAAGTAACTTCTCAGTTCTCAGGACTATCCTGAGGTTTTATTCCCAATTTGAAAATTAAAGCCGTTTAAAGACATTTTTACCAAGGTTTATGTTTTAAACGCTAATCTTTCAGTTATCTTGATTGCTATAGTCCAACTATCCAATCAACGATTTCAGGTACTATTTCATCTAATGATTACTATAGTCTAACTATATAATCAACTATAATTTAATTATTTAAATTCAAATATATTGATTACTATAATCCAATTATATAATCAACTATAATTTGAAGTAGCTTGAATACAGTCCAACTGTTAAATTAAAACAAACATTAGTCCAACTAATATTTATTAGAGTAATGACTAAAAATTGAAATGAGCGTGTTTGGCAAGTATCTAAACGAAATTGCAAATTTAATACTTGCCTCCCACTATTTTTCGGTGAGCCTCTAACCCTCTGTTGAGTATTGGGGAAACCTTGTTTCCTAGTGGGCTAGGATCCCGTTAAATAACACACAACCTTGACTTTGGCCAACAAGCTGTATGATATTTAACTAGGTAGATCTCTAAGATCAATTGGATCTCATCCAATTCCTAGATCCAGTAGGTGGACATCCAAGTCCGAAACATATATCTAATATATGCCAATATATCCAATATATTTCCTAACCTTTTTCCTTTGAATCAATTAAGCCTTGGCTTTGGCACAACAAACTTAATGATCCTAGTTAAGCGAGACCCATTAACCTTGGAAAGCTTCGTAATCGATGTCGATGGACAAGAAGATCTTGACTTTGGCCAACAAATCACAACTTGGACAAGACATGCGATATAGAATAAAGCCTTCATGATTCAAACACATCCGCGATGGACAAAGGCCTTGACTTTGGCCAACAAACCAGTGCCAATCTTGGATCTTGAGTAAGAATCACTCAATGGAAGGAAAAACGCTTAATATTTGTTGAGGGTTTTTCGCGTAATTGGAAACCAATTAATTATCTTTGTTAAGGTCTCATCATACACCCTTAAACATGCATTCTAAAAACATAATAAGGCGCGTAAATAAATTATAATGATATGCGGATGGATATTTAAAACAACTTGTTTCTAGAACAAATCTCTCCATTTCCTCTCTCTCGCTAGCACAAATCTTACTTCTACCCAATTACATAACACTTCTAAAGAAACCTCATTTACATTGAGGAGAATAGGTGAGAAGAAATACAAAGAATCAAGAGGTAATAGGCTGGACACGCAGGTCCAATTTAATAAATTCTAAATTTATTACAAAAATTCCAAAGTTGCCCTCACCCATCTAATATCCATCCGATATACATTATTCATACATCACATCCATGTATTCACACAAAGCATGTTATCAATCAATCTAATCCAATTAATTAATCTGAAATTAATGACCATCCAATGTTCAAACAACGATTTGATTTGCGCGAGTCCAACTCGTTTTAAGAATAAGTACTCAAAGTACGAATTCTTGAATTATATTAAACTACAACATTAAATCCAATTTAATTTGTATTCAATACTAATTCTTTATTTAATTCTAAATTAAATAATTACACTTTATTAATGAGCCTTTGTGACTTAGATTCCAAATCTAATCATTACGGGTCTCAAAGCCCAATTAACATCCAATGTCAATTTAATTAAAATCCAATGAGCTTTCAATTAATTTATAAGGCATGGACTTTGGCAACCAAAGCCCAATAAGGAATCACCCTTTTGCCAAAAATCAATTTAGGCCCATTAGGCCCAATTAAAATTTAAAGGTCCATTTAATTATATTTGGACTTTATGGATATAGTTTTGGGCCCAATTGGATCCAACCAATTAACCTAAACCAAACTTGGCCCAACCAAGCCCATTAAGCCCAAATACAACATTTCAAGCCCAATTCCAAATTTAGCCCAACCAATTTAATCACAATATTCCAAATATCACAATTAAATTATTTAAAGTGTATTACCCATAATTAATTAGTCAAATTAACATTTCCAAGATACCAATTGCATAATTAATCATGCTTATTATCATCAACACATGTCCAACATTATTGAATCAAAAAATCATTCATTTACATGCTTATAAGTCACGACATTTTAGGGTTTTTGTCCAATTTCGATTTTTATCCAATTAAATTCTAAATCAACAATTCCCAAGTCTTTCAAACTCATCCAATGATTCAAAAAACAAAAAATCACCATGACATTTAGGGCACCAAACTTTCGGCCAAGCCTAACTTTTGGGGAAAAATTGATCCAATTCAATTTTCATCAAATTGACCACAAATAACTCTAAGTTATCATCATTCAAGCATACTCAATCAAACAATTTCATCAAAACATGCTCAAATCATTTTTACCCAAATTTTACCCTAAATCAAATTTCATGCTTAATCAAGGCTCTTGATACCATTGTTGGGTTTCTACTATAGTCCCAAGATCATTCAAACAATGAAAATAATGTGAATACAATAAAGAAGTATGGCGGAATCATACTTACAATGAACGGATTTACAATGCGAAGAACACAAAAATTTCTTCATCCTTGAAGCTCTCGGCAATCCCCAAGTTTTGTGCTCCTTGTGTTCGGTCAAGCCCTCCATGGATGATCTTCAAGCTCCAAGCTTTGTGTGTGGATTCCATGCTCAAGGGTTTGTTTCTCTATCACCTTTGAATGACCCTTTATGTGCTAGCATTGGAGAAAATTGCAACAAAATTCCCTTATTTTTCACCTTGTTGCTCTAGGCATTTAGGGAAATTAGAGAGAAAAATGGCCCTTGGCCATGACGTAGGAGGAGGGAGAGAGAGAGAGAATGAGTTGGTTGTGTGTTGTGTAATCTAATACACAAAATGAAAGTCAAATACCAAAATAATAAAAAAATGGTAAATGTCTTTCAAGCCATCACACTTGAGTGTTTGGCACTCAACCATCAACCAACAACTTCCATCACATTAAAGTGATAAAGTTGACTAGTGATGTGACACATGATGTGACTTGTGGGCCCCACTCGAGTGGGCCCTCAAACACTCCGGGCTCGGGTTCGCTAATTCCGAATTAACGAATTTTCCGTTGCGACGTAATTAAATCAAATTTAATTAAATAATTATGCCTAGCAAAATAACTATTCACATCGCTATCGAATTAATTCTAAATTAACTCGTTCTCCCGAATTAAAATCTAATTTTAATTACGCGTCGAAATCTAATTTCGTTTAATATATCGAATATATTATTTTATCGATTAATTCCAAATTAATGTTCTCTCTCTTTAAATTATATTTTATCCCAGATAAAATATCTCTGTGTAATTAATCCTAGATTAATTTTCTCTTCTCTACTAATTAATCCCAGATTAATTATGTGTGAGTCATACGTCATCGGTGAATCTTCGGGAAGTGACCCATGAGATCCCAGGATATGTTGGCAGTAAATCCGGTCGTCGGACTATCTGAACACGTACGTACCTAGTACTACATTTTTACTGATTTACAAGACATGGTTGGCTTCTGGCAAAGCACCGTGCCTACCCAATTCTCCAGAAATATTCTTAAAGGAATATGTAATCTATATCAGGCGTAGTATACGTAGTATTGCGTATTGCGATCCAGTATCAGATGTCACATGCTAGGCCTGGGGCTGGAATTGTGTCTGCCCCATACGAAACACATATCGGATCTCTGGTAACTAGTCTCTATAATCGGATAATCATGACCTAGTTATATTATCCCGATGACTGTAGTACTAAAGAGTACTAGTTTCTATCCTACGTGACCATCATCTCCACTATGACTGGAGTGATCTTCCATCTTGACATCACACCCATACACTACGATTCTCAATATACCTAGAAGAGGCGTACACAGAACCGGTTAAAGCCTGGACGACCAAAACCAAAGTATATTGCTTGTCGCAAGTATTAGCGGTGCAAGTCTCAGGTTAGGACCAAATACACCTACCCTGATTCGGACTTCCATAGACACATAGTCATACTACCAATGGAATTCCGAGGGGTCTATCCAGAGCGAAGCTGTTTTCGTACCATCGGTAAACACAACCTCTTATTACACTTCCATGAGTATCCAATACCCAAATATATGAGAACTATACCGTTATGCTTCTATAACACGCACAAATGCAATACTAGTCTATTCCGCATTATCGATGTCCAATCTCGATAATACTCCGACTAGGGATGTTTTAATGATTAAACCTTCATGGATTGATACTGTCTCATATCTTATCAATCGGGAACTAATCATATGGACTTTTATCATTTATATATCCCGGTAATCTAATTACAAATGATAAAAGAGTAATTTCCTTTGTCACATAGTTAATTTGTACAACAACATAATGTTCTGTACAAATAGTGATGCAATGGGTCATAATTGTCCAACAAAAACAACATATACCCTTCCGACTTTATTCCTCCCACACTCGTGGTAAGTCCATTTCTGCCCTAGGTATGGCTCATTTTATGCACTAATGTGGGGTACATAAAATCATTCTCTCCTACGCTATAGGGGTGAACCTTGGTTACCTCAGTCATTTTTCATAAGTAAAAAGACAAAGACCGCCCATTTACATAATTGACTAAGCCTATTATGGGGATTGTGCCATTATTTAGAAACGACGAATTGGGCCCTCGGTAATCATGGTTGTGGCGGGGATGGAATTGGAGATATCCAAAAGTATATAAATATGCCATAACAAGGCGTGCCCTTCCTAGATGAAAGCCAGTGCGGATATCAGACTCATGCATCTGGCATATTCGGATCATGTTTAGACCTTCTAAGCCCATCAAGGTTTTCATACAAGTTGGCCCGTTATCATTTTAAAGTATTCAATCAGATTATCGCGAGGTGTAAACTTGTCCCAGTTAAAAAGACCCAACAAGTTTACACTTTTGCGATAAGGTGGCTAAATAACTTCTAATGATAGGGGGCCCAAATGCAAGGTGGTCCATCATCATTTTGAAAACTTTTGGCCCAATCATCATAAGATACAAACTCGTCCCAGTTTAAGTGCCCCAACAAGTTCGTATCCTATGACGAGAAGCCCAAATGGATCCAAATGATAATGGGCTCAAAACCCTAAACACAAGCATGGAGGTAGCTTCTATAGGACACATAACTATGGTTCGTATGTGGGTTTACAAGGGTATGGATATGGCTCTCATCGGCGAAGGGTTGCACACAACTAGATCTCCTCACTCAAGGGTTCAAGTGACCAAGTGTGCACGCCTTTTCTTATACCCTAGGGTACGTGCCTCCACTGTCTTAAGTGAAAGCGACTCCATGATACATGACGCCATTGGGGGTAAGAAGGGTATGCAAGATATATGAGACTTGGTTAACAAAAGCCAAAGCCACAGACACTACAAGACATTAATTCGGGGCCGATTCTCTATCCCTAGTGGAGTCGCCATCTATAGGAGCGAAGCGGGGTTTACCGCTATGCCTATAATGCTCGGCGACCACGACACTGTTGGGATCGTGGCCCTTAGAGAGTATGGAGTAGCCCGCTGGGGATTAAACAGAGAATAAAGGAGTTGCCACCCAGTGTGAACTGGGAAAGATTTAAGGCCGCACTCACCCCTCGCAAGGGAAGACCTCAAACCATTGGGTTCAGAATGGTCCCTTACTTATGCCAGTATAATGGATGGGTTCACACAATAGTATAGCCAAGTCTTATGCAGTTCATGCAAGGTAATTCAAATAACACAAAATTTGCACACCCATAAATATTAATAACCACAATAACATAGTTCCAAAAGTATATTAAATTAAGAAATACGAGATACGATAATGAAAATTATATAAACAATTAAAAGCAAGAAAATGTCAATAAATAAATAGCAAAAAGGGGGGTTGATCACGCCTATATTAATATTTCCCGAGTTGTACGTGGAGTTGTATCCCAAGTATATATGTTTTCTGACTTTCCTTATGGTTGCAGATTTCTAGAATAGGTTTTAGATTAAGATTAGGCTTGGATATTGTTAGATTAGTCAAAACCATCGGGAAATATTGTTTCAATTTTCTTGAAAAATCAAGATGGTTAGTGACTTAGTTACTAAGTCACATTAGGTAATCTAAATAGATATCAGTTTTAGGATATAATTCTATAGAGAGAATAGTTTCTTTTGCAGTAAGAATTGACATGAATTAGTTCATGTCTCGAAATTCTTTACTGGCATTAAGAAAATCCCATTAGGTATTTGTTAATCTGATAATGACGTTTCTTGGCTTTAGTAACATTTAGAGGTCACATGTCTGACACTATTTGCTAATCAATTATTTTAAATTGTTGCGAATAGTTGAAGGCAAATTATAAAGCTAAAGAAATGAGATACATATCGTTGTGTGTAGAGAATATCGATTTTCACAACACGACAACTATAGGTATTAGATATTAGATCTCCCATCTAGTTATTTAAAATAATTTTTAATGATTGTTTTAATATTTTATATAAGAACTTGCGACTATTGGATGGTTACTTGTTCTTTATAAATAGTTGTTACATATTTTAATACTACTAGTGGTGTCATTGATGAAGAGATAAACATTAAGAAAAATATCCGGTTAAGTAAATAACATAGAACAATGTTTTATGAGATTTTATTACTTAAGCATTATATGCTTATTCCTCATGGTAAAGGATGGTATGATACGAGATCACACTATATATCCTTATCCATTTAATGAATATTGTATTCGGGAAGTGATTAAATCTCATTTAACCAATGATTGTCATTGGACCACAAGATATATTAAACTAATACATTACATGTATGTAGTTAATGAATTATAAATTGCCTTGAGTAGTTTTCTTTACTTTGTAAGTTGGTTAATGAGTTGTCATGACTTAGTTACGTATTTCTGAAAGAACACATATTGAATGTCTTGAAAGGTTCGAGAATTTTCAATATGTTCTAATGAAACATGGATCGAATATTTTGACTGGTTCAAAGATTTTTTATCTGAAGTTTTGAAAACTGTATCTTTAAAATTCATCACGATTCTTTGAATAGTTCAAAGATATTTGATTACGAAAAACATATGAATTTATGGAAATTTATCTAAGGTTATTTAATGAATATGATTCTTACTCAATATTATTCTTCTAGGATTCCATCGTGATGGAATTGGTAGTGGGAGAAATCGAATTTATATGATTTGGATCGTTTGATATTGATGTTACCGAATTAGTTTCAATACTTTTGGGGATATGCTCCAGTAACGCTAATTCATCCTTTTAATTATTGTTCCTTTTGTTTCTACAGTTACATATATGATATATATAGGTAGAAAATTCGAATCTTGAAAAGTTTGAGATTTGAATCTTTCTTTTGTATAATGGTTATATAATTGAAAAGTATTTACACTCGGAAATACAAGTAAAAGTTTATCATTTATTCTATTTAATAGAATATTATATTATATTTGATAGAATATCTTTTCTACGGTCTCAAGTAATTAAATTGTTTTATTACTTGGTATGTAACATTGGATGTTGACCATTATAGAAAATACTTGACTTATTGAAGTCAAATGTGAGAGTGATAAACTTTAAATAGAAATACATAATTAATAAGATGAAAAGACCATTTGACAGCTTCCATATAAGTCCAATAGGTTTTCAGAATCATTTTCAAAGTATTTGATACTTAATGGTTCTGTTGTTTTCTTATCGAAGAAAATTATCCTATAACTTGTAGTGGGAGCGATATTTGTTATCTATTTCAGAAGTTAGTATTAAACCATAGATCTAAGATTGTTCATAGCTTACTACGATCAAGTTTGAACTTTATTGAGCTGTCGTTATGAATCGTTCATAAAATGTGAAAATTGTTTGCACAGCAAAAGCAAAGTGAGCTAATTAAAGGTTTGACCTTTATAGTATGATAGTGAGAAAGGTTATACTCAACAATCTATTATAGATTTTAAGGAAACTTGTCTCTTGTCACACTAATTGAACAATTAAGGATATGTTGGTTAATGTTGATATTAAATTATGTATTTTAGCTAGAAATACAAAGTGGTTGTCCTGAATGGTTTCTTTGAATAAGAGATCCATTGTGATTTCTTTGTTTGAAGAGTTCATTCTAGAATGGCCCTGAAGTTTGTATTCTGCTAAGATTACAGTTTGATATACAAGCTTATAGAGCCTACTGTAGACTGAGGTGAGCATTCCGAAAATTTTTGTTCTCTAATTTTGATTAGTCAGATTGTCTGATTTTATCAAAGCATAAAGAATACATATTTGATAGTATGGTCAGTAAGAGCGTACAAATTTCTTTCTAGTGTTATATATCCTAACGACATTATCATTATTAATGTAATAATGAGATGTTTATAAGGTAAAAGGTTTACCTAAGTCTTATTTCTCCATGAAAGAAGTGAAAGTAGTCTCTTTTATATTTGATATAAAGTTTCATATATGATATAAAACTAAGAGACTTATGAGATAATCTCATTAGTCAAGCATTAGATATGATATAATAAAGGACACAGTAAGACTATCCGTGTGATAGTTAGTATAACCGTTTGACAGTTAGTGTGTCTATTGTATATAGTATTCATCTTCATAAGGGATGATTCCTTTGTCGAAAGAAAAATTAATTAGAATGTCTAGTCAATCTTATGCATCATAGGATGATGGCATAATGAATATTATATTATGTGCGGTTAAAGATATCAATTTAATTGTAATTGTTACGAGTTATTTTTTGATACCCTTAGACCATATGATGGGTCTTGAAACACGTTCTTTATTATCTTGGAGATATTAATAACGAGTTTCTTACTCATGGAGAATATAGTCTGCAACCATTAGGGTCATATTAGTTTTGATAGTCTGCAACCATTAGGGTCGAATTAGTTTTGAGTCTAACTATGACGTTAGATAGTCTACGTCATATATAGTCAGAAAAGATGCAGTGAGAGTGTCACGGATGATTCTACTATGTTAGTGGAATTAGTTGTAACTTATGAAGTTTTGACTTTTGAAGTTGCATAATGACCTTATAGATTAGAAGTTTTGATATTAGTGTGTGTTTGCGGTTGTCTCATAGTATTTGGATTTGATCTCTAGATACATAAACAACTCAGAATCTGTAGCACAATATTGATGCCGCATCTGACTCATATTGATTTATAACTTAGGTTATACAAAATATGAATGATGTTGGCTAAGGGAAACGATTGGGTTTGTTGGACAAACTCAATATGTTATAGCGGACCTACTTGTTATTGCCTACTTCTTGAGTGCTAGGTGAACTCTTGAGGGCCATGAGTATGCGATACATATTGAGATGTGTATATGATACCGTGGATTGACACCAGAGCAAGTGGGAGAAATTGTTAGGGTTGGTGCTTGGAGTGCTAATCCAGATATATTTGTGTCTGATTCATGAATATGAACAATTCTTTTTTCCATAATATTACTTACATAATGGTATCACCTCTTTTTTTTATATACGTATTCGATCTAATTACGATTAGATTGAAACTAAATATGATTTAGTGATATGTATATATTAGACAAAGACCCCAAGATTTACACGTAGTGCGCAATTACAACGCAGTTTGTAATTGACACTGTGAAGTGTCACTATAAGTTGTATATTCTCAAATAAATTTCCTGGTCAAGATTTACTGACATGGGTCAGTTAGAAAAATCCACTGAGACCAGTACATGTCGTATATCGTGACTTGGTCCGATGGTTTATCTCAATTAACCTTAAGTCTCGGGAGACTCGTATAGACATTTAGGTATTTATTTGATAAATATTGAACGACTCACCGAAGATTTCCTAATATATGGTACACCAACGTCAATAGGAATCTTCTCAAGTCGAGTAGTATAGTGGTCCATCAACTTGAGATACCACAGTGGATATATGAGACATCCTCCACACTTTGATGGCAGTCAAGTCACCGATCTATTTAAATCAGACCTCCACATGTTCGTTGGGTGTGGACTGATGCTCATGATATCCTATGAGTATCAGATCGAATCTGTCTGTCCTGTGTACAGGACATATGTATCTTGAACGTTTTTGCGATCTAGTAAATCAATGGTCGTGGTATACTTCGGAAGTGAGTTCCGAGTCTTATTTAGAGATCGTAAATTTGAAAGTCGACTATATTATACCTTAGGGATTTGATGTTCCGATCTATATCTCTAATAAAATATTGATAGCCTGTGATAGAGGGATTATACGTATGCAATGACCTCGACTTGCATAGTTTAGTGAGATTATCCGTGGTCGTCAGAATTTACGAGTGGGTGAATTATGGACACGAAATTTGATTATGTGACGGATAAACCTAAACTTATAGAGTCTCATAATATGAAGTGTACTCGTTAACCACTTGGGCAACGCGTTATGAATAATATAGATTATTCATAAGTATTCACCGGATTAAATGAGTTTATTCAAATCGTTTAATCGGTTAAACGGAAATACATGCATTAGGGGATTTTGGTCAGTTAATAATTAATGTGTATTTGTATTTGATACAAGATTTGATTTGAAACATATTAATTAATTGTCAAATGAGACTTTGACACATGCCAGTAATATATGTATTTGTTATTTAATGTAAATAAAAATACATATATGATAATAATCGTATTAATTAATTATTTAGGTGTTTAAATGTTAAATATCTAGATAATTAAATTATATAAATATTACATAATTGTTATGCAATATGTTTGATTATTATTGGTTACATGTGGTATGATTCTTTTAAGCTTAAACTATACAAATTGGATTTATTAACTTAAAGCTTATTATTATTTAATTAGATTAAATTGAACAAATGACCAAAATACCCCCCAAAGTCGGCCATGACCATTATTTAAAGTGTAAATTTTTTTTTCTCATTTATTGGAAGCCATGGCCGAATATCTCCAAGAACAAAAGCTCCCAAAATTTGTTTGAAGAAAGTGAAGAAATCAAGAAAAAAAGGTTTAAGGAAATTAGGAGATTTGGAGGTAATCTTCATAACTCTTAAACTTAGAAAGCTTGTTTCTTGTTCTTGAGCATCTAGAAAAGTTCTAGGATTTCTTTCTTTCTTATATTTTGGGGCTTTTTGATTTGGAGGATAGATTTGGAGGCTAGATGTATGTGTCAAGTTAAATTGAATAATATTAGTGTAATATTAGTTCAATTTTGTCATTTGATGACTCATTGCCATTCTAGAGTGTTATGATCACTCTTGTAACTCCTAGAATTGTTCTTGAGTTCTTCATTTGTGGTGACTTTCGTTGGTTGTAAGTATTAATATAATTAATAATGAGAAAATTGGATTTAAAGCATGAAAATGATAATTTTGGTTACCAAATCAGATCTGGAATTTCTGTGATTTTGGTGATGAAATGTATGCTTTATAAATTTATTGGATGTGTTTTGGGTATAGGAACAATTTCCAGAAATTATTTCGGAGTTGAAATATGTGAAAACGATGAAAAACGGCGTTAGCGGGTGAGTTTTTGGCTTACCGGGTGTCCGCTGTCCAAACAGTGAATTGGTCACTGTTTGGGCAGCCGAAGAACTGCAAAAGTACTATTGGGGCTGACTTGGGCAACCCCCGTGTGTATTGATTGGTCGGTTTGGATAAAAAAGCATTTTATGTTATTTTACAGAAAAACATTTGTCGTAAACGTTTCGCAGTGTTTCAAACTTATTTATATCGTTATTTGATATCGAATAAATATGTTTAGGTGAAATATGAATGAATTATTCATATTGGATATTGAATAATTTATTTGGTAAGTTTAAAAGTTTTAAAGTTACGATTTCGCTTGAACAGCGCTTCCACCGCGCCTTTTGAGAAAACTCCAACAGTTGGGACACATGATGAGGAACATCATAAGGAATCACATAACTGCACTCAACAGGCTTCTTGCCTAAGTCATTTTTAGGAGGGACTTGAACAGCTCTAGACGATGACGTCTTATCGCAATTAGGCTCAACACTAATCCCTAACTACGATCTATTTTATTATTCCCACAAGAAAATATAGACAGCTGGGTTCTAGTATCTTTAAATTCAATTTCTAAGGATTGGATTCTATCAACTAGGCATATGTTCCTCTCCTTAAGGTCATCTATCATTAAAAGGCTCTACTCAAACTTAGCTTGAGTTCGTTCTTTTCTAGCTCCACTTCTTTCAGCCTCTTATTGACCTCTATGTTCGTCTTCTTGATAGTTAGAGTCTCATTGAAAAATTTAATGTAGGCTATCTGAAGACTATCCTCATATACAAACTCTTTGTGAGAGAATTCCAAATCACATCACTGAAATTATCCTTTCTCTCACCAGGCACGCTAGCAGCAAAGGCCATAAAATTTTTCTTATCTTTAAGAGACTCGCCAGAAGTATAACCAACTTCTGAATCACTAAGTGAAATTGTCATGACTTTCTTGCCTTTAGCCTTAAGATATGTGGCTTACTCAGATCTAATGTGCCCATACCCTTCACACTCATGGCACTAGATAACATGGGGTTTCCTGCCCCTATCCTCTCTAAACTCTCTCCTATTATACCTACTCTCCCTAGGCTTATCATCCATATCCCTATCACGACCACTGTTCTTCAGCTTAAGAAATTTCTTAAACTTGTTTGCAAACATGACCAAGTCATGATATGTGAGATTATCACTATCATCATCGCTAGACGGATCATGAGCAACTTCCTTCGCAATCTTCATCATTATAGTTGGGCTTTTATAACCATAAAGTTTATTTTCATACACCTACAGTTTTCCTATGAGGTCCTCTAATTCAAGTTGATCTAGGTCGTTACTCTCATTGATGGCTGTGATCTTAGGTAAGAACTTTTCAGGCAGGGATCTCAAGATTTTCCTCATTATCCTATTGGTAGGAATAATCTCACCTAGGTTAAAACTAGAGTTAATGATGTCGTTAATCTCAGCATAAAACTCATCAAATGTCTCAACGTCTTTCATACTAGCGATCTCAAACCTAGTGGCAAGCTCTTGGAATCTATTATTTTTAACAAATAATGTGCCCTCATATATAGTCTAAAGGGTGTCCTAAGCATCCTTGGCTATCTCACACATAAAGATTCTCCTAAATTCTGCTAAGCAAATAGAACCATTAATATAATTATTTGCCTTGTTGTTCCTATTACTATCGTCAAATTCATCATTGGTCCAGGTCAGTTTGTCTTTGGGGAAGAGACCTCATCAACTATAACAACGAGAAGTTTCCACCCGTACTCAACTGTCATCCAGACCCTATCATCGAAGGACTTAAGGAACGCCCTCATGCGAACCTTCCAATGTAAATACTTTATCCCATCAAAGAATGAGGGACAATTAAAGGGTTTACTACTTTCCATAGCTAACGGGTCAAGGATCGAGGTTAAGCTCTTACACCAATTGAAATTTCGTAATTATCCCAAGTTCTGACCCTATGCAGAATTTATCACAATTAACTAAGACAAGTCCTAATTAACGTGTCTATAGATTAATCAAATTAACAACCACCCACTTTTATGTCTACATAACTATAGATCAAAGCAAAATACTCAGGCAATAAATAATAATGCAGGAAATAAATATCAAATCACGACATGAAATCAACACAAGTTATTTTGGTGACGAAGTAGAAAGCTCGTGCGATTAAAAAACCACTTCGGGTATCTCGGCTACCAGCCCAAATCCACTATAAAGAGAAAAACTTACAATGATGGTAAAAGACCTATGGTGGCAACTCCACCGACTTTAGTACCTCAAGACTATAAGAACTCTAAGAAATCTTTGATCCCTTACCCCACGGTTTCTTCAGAACCTTTGAAGTCTCTGAATGGATCAACTCTGCAAGCACGCCGGATCTCCGACTACCAATCTTTCTCCTTGAGAACATTGAAGGTTTAGGAAATTGGATTTTGATATGTAGATGGTTTAACAAAGATCAATCTCACCACAAACAAAGAAAATAAGAAAATCAAATAAGTCTTCAAGGTGAGAACAAAAAGATTGAAAAATAAGAATGTGTTTAGGCAAAAGATAATGTGTTTTTAACCCTTGTGAAGTTGGCTCAATGTTTGTTTATATAGGTAGGGAAAAGGAAAAGGTTTCCTAGTGGTATTTTGGCTTACAAACTTGTCAAAAATATCTTATTTACGCACGATAGTCTGATTGCACTACAAACGCAACTCAAACGTAAAGTTTCTGCCTCGAATTGTTCGAACGCAAATACTAACGCAGGTCATGGACTGGTTTTCAGTGCATTTTCAAATGCTTGTAACTTTCTCATCCCTTGGCCAAATCATGTGTTATTTATATGTACGTGATCATCTTCGAGTATATTTTCCAATGAAACTGACCTAATGTTAATTGGAGCTCTAAATACTATGGAATAGTCAAAAGAGTAAACATTATTCTGATATCTCCATATGATGTTGTCCAAATACTTTTCCAATTGCTCCGAGGTCTTCAAGAATCATTACAACTCAATTGAACATATTTTGTTACGGAAATTGCCAATAAAAATGGAACTAACAATCTCCCCATTTGCCATTCTGTGATAAAACACTACCTAATACAAAAGATTACTGTAAAAGACCCAAAAAGAAAAAAGGCCAACTGTCAACCATCAAAACAGTGACTTATTACAATATGAATCGATCTAATACCTAACCAAATATTCTTGAAATCAATGCCACCTCAGTAAATAACCTGCTTACCTGAAACATCCCTAAACAAGAATATACCATGAAATGCACATGGAATATAAAGAAAAGACAAAATAGATTAAATTCATAAAACTTTCATACATATAAAGGTAGATATCCTACTCCCACTTAATCATGCTCCCTTTAAAATGGAGATCAAACAAATGGATATACTGGATATGCTACCCAACTACTCCAAAAGTACTAAACTACTCTCACATTTTTTATCACGAAATGACAATGGGAAAGGTTACCAGGGAAACAACACATGCAAGAGTATATGCAAACATGACTTACTCCGCCTCACTAATAGGTCCACTCAGGTAGTAAAAATAACACAAGGGAAGTAAAAACAAGACTCATAAATATGACACAAAAGAAATGGTATGCAATAACATGAAGCACACACTGAGTAAAAAAAATAAGTCAAAATGGACTGAAACAACACTTCAATCAAGTACAACGATACCTAGTCAGTACTCTCCTATTTATGACATGAAATAATATGCATCACTTTTAATTTTGCTAAATATGACACACATGGATATGACATAAACACCAAAGCATAGCAAGTACTTTCGTGAAAAATAAGTGCACAATGAATCAATGCTTAAGATCTTTTTTTATTAGCGGGACACACCCAAAGAAATCTCATCTCTTGACTCACCAAGTCCACAAAATATGTGTTCAAACCCAGCACCACTAAGACTTGAAAATAAGGAACATTGGTTGCATGTTATAATATTCTCCCCGTAAATATAATGAGCTCATAAATAAATACATTTTTTATTGAAGGGTTTTTGCCCTTATATTTTGAATTTGGCTCATTGGCTATTTTGCAGTTGAGACTCATGTAATTTTTTTTTTTTTTTTAATTTACAAAAGGATAGCACAAGACAATCTAGTCAAAGGTCACACTATTTTGTGAGCAAAGTACGGTAGAGATTAGATTGCCCATCCAAAAACTCATACATGCAACCAAGCCTCAACAATAACAAAAACGTGTATGTGAAATGCAAGCACAAGTGATAAGTGCACGAAAGTGTACTTTAAACACTGCTAACTCGGATTGATTATTATATGTTTTAATCTTAATTAGAGTTTATTTTGTGTTTTGTTATTAGGGAGCGATGGAACATGAAGAATGGAGCAATTATGCATGTTTCGGGACCTAACAGAATCATTGGACGCACACGGGAGAAGCAAGATGCAAGACACGCGAACCAGTGGAGAGAAAGCTCATTGGCACCGTGGAGCCCAACTTCTTGGCGCCGGGACACCAACACCAAAATATGCCATACAAAAGTGCCTAGGATTGGGCGCTGCGGTGCCCAAATTCTAGCACCGTGGTGCCCCAAAAGACATCATAAACCTTATTTTGGTCATTTTGTACGCACATATGGACTCCATGGTTTCCCTATATAAACCCAACTTCGTCCAAAACCCTAAGAGGAGGAGAAAAACAGAGAGAAACAATAGAGAACACATATCAAATAGCTACACAAACACAATTTTAAGAGAGAATAACGAAGAACTTCAAGCCGACATGACGTCTCTCTGATCTATCCAGGCTATGTCTCTCTTTTACATGAAGAACTAATCTCCTAGGCAAAACTAAGGATGAACTCATGTATTTTATTTCTTATTATTTTACGATTTCTGAATCCAGAAATAGTGTTTTGTCAACTCCCATATAGATCCAGTCATGCTTCTTCTATGTGTGATTTGTGAACCCAATTATGAGTGGTAAAGTTATTTTATGTGTTGGTATTCTGCTGCAGTATTGCCTGAGGGTATATTGTCGATGTTAGATAGCTCGTAACGATAACTTTGTATTCTGTTAACATAGAGAAAATAATTCATCAATTACCTTAGAATTCGACATGTTTAGAATTGAATATCTTCCGATTGTTGGTTTGGGATGTGAAACCTTCAATTAAGTAATAATAGGAATCAATAACTGAATATATGGATTTGATACAAGAGGGATTCCCGATGCTTTGCTGCCTCTCTCTATTGATATCTTTTAATTGTTTTGCTTAATCTTTATTTTATATTATCAATACATCTGTTTTATTTTCATTAGGTTTTTGCTAACGTTTTTGCTTATGTAAATCAGTTATTTATACCCATCTCTCTGAGGAATCGACACCCCAACTATACTGCGATAACCGCAAGTACTTTTTGGACGTAATCAACGAGATATACCAAGAGTTTTTATCACACACACTCATGCACATAGAGCACCAAGAAAAATAAGAGCATATCATCCATGCATAACCATATATATTACATACCATGATCACATGCAACATGCTTTTTCATGATATAACAAACCACAAAAAATATTTTTAGTCTTTATCAATTTATATTTTTTTTGTTAGGTTTTTCAGTGTTTAACATAAAATAAAATATAAAGACACTAAAGGACTTGTCAATATCAAATGGTACATGGAGTTGTATCTCGAGTGTAGATCATACTACCGTCCATTCGAAATCGGCTATGAAATTTATGTCCGGGTTTCCATCAGATATACCAAGGGACAAAACAAAGAAAAACACACACACCCATATGCAGTTAAAAAAAACACGTGCAAAATATAAAAAAACACACACACACACATACACAGTGGGGAAACAAATTCAACTTCTAAGAAGAGTTACACCGAAGTGTACTCTAATCATGCCTATCAAGGCATTCAGAAGTAGATGGGAATTCATCTTGCTTCGTCACCCAAATATTTCTAGGAATCTCTGTCACCCAGTCAACAAAGCAAGTTGCTCACTAATAATTTACGTCTGTTTAGCTAGTGTAAAAACTTTAGAAACTAAATTTAACGAATCAAGTCTATGTGACACATTTTTAGGCCATGTTTATGCAGCATAAATAATTTAGGCCTAATGTGTCATGCCTTACTATAATGATGGCATACATGCACAAACCTCGGATGAGAGCTAGGTTTACCCAACAAACCTTTAGATTGAGGTTAAGACACAAGATGAGGAACATCATGAGGAATCACATGACTGCACTCAACAGGCCTCTTACCTAAGTCATGTTTAGGAGAGACATGCATAGCTCTAGACGATGACGTCTTATCGTAATTAGGCTTAACACTAATCCCTAACATGCGATCTATTTTATTATTCCCACATGAAAATATAGACAACTAGGTTCTAGCATCTTCAAGTTCAGTTTCTAAGGATTAGATTCTATCAACTAGGCCTATATTCCTCTAATCAAGGTCATCTATCATTAAAAGGCTCTACTCAAAATTAGCTTGAGCTTCGTTCTTTTCTAGCTCCACTTCTTTCAGCCTCTTATTGACCTCTATGTTCTTCTTCTTGATAGTTAAGCTCTCTTTGAACAATTCAGTGTAGGCTATCTGAAAACTATCCTCATCTACAAACTCTTTGTGAGAGAATTCTGAATCAACATCACTAACATTATCCTTTCTCTCACCAGACACGTTAGCAACAAAGGCCATAAAATTTCTCTTATCTTTAAGGGACTCTTCAGAAGTATAACCACCTTCTGAATCACTAAGCGAGACTACCATGACTTTCTTACCTTTAGCCTTAAGATATATGGGACATGTGGGACACAGAAACTGGACGACGCATGCTGTCCTGGGCTCGCGGCGCGGTTGGGAGTACGGAGTAGCCCGCGGGGGACTAAACCGGAGAAATAATGGAGTCGCCACCCGGTGTGAACTGGGACAAAGATTTAAGGCCGCACTCACCCCTCGTAAGGGAAGACCTCAAACCGTTGGGTTCAGAATGGTCTCTTACTTATGCCACTTGTAATAAAATGATTTGTGAAATAATCTTACCAAGCCTAAGCAACATATTTCCAAGGATAATTTACTCCTAAGTTTGCATGCATAGGTACAAAGCTCATATCTAAGTTTACATATAACACATTTTCATGCTTGCATACAACCTATTTGTATATAATCTATGTCTGAATTCATGCATAAAGATAAATTGACATACGGAAGACATACAATTTCACATTGGTAGGCACAGAAGCGCAAACACATAGCCTTCATATAAGCATGCATATTAAGGAAAGAGACTTAAGCGCATAATAGAAATAGATAACTAAAGAGGTAATACAAATGCATGAGGTAAAAAGAGATAACTATATGCTAAGATAGACATGTCGATGGTGATACAGGAGGACCTGTTTACCGTGGGCATTCGTGCGGGCGTTCGTATACGCGTTCGAACAGTAAACAGAAGGTTCGCGTTCGTATAGCGTTTATAACGCGTTCGAACGGGACCAGACAGAAAACATGCCTTCGTGTGGCGTTCTGAACATGTTCGATCGGGTCACAGCAGCGACCTCCAAAATGCAGTAAACAATATGACACAAACATGAACGAATGAATAGATGACATCGTGGTAAAGGATTTTAACCTCTCAAAATAGAGGACCTTTAATCACACTTACTAAGCCGATGTGCAATCAACAGAATACATATATAAAAAGTAAAGACAATGATATCGGACTTCGTATACCCGATTGAACACATAACTTCACATTCAACCGAATATACATCAACCGGCGCGGCAAAACATCGTGGTAAAGGATTATAACCCCTCAGAATAGGTGACCTTTAATCCAACTTACTAAGCCCATGCGCTCGATCACATCATATCATTACATAACAACAACATAACATGCGGAAATCAAGTAGGGAATAATAAACAAATCAAAGCAACATAGAACGAAATATGCGCCGTTTACTCAAATGGTACGTGGAGTTGCATCCCGAGTACAGATCATACTACCATCCATTCAGAATCGGCTATGAAATTATGTCCGGGTTTCCATCCTATATACCACGAGAGGCGACACACTTTCATTTATTCAAGGACCACAACATACATCATTTTACAATACATTCATTTTTTTATCTATTCATTCAAAGGCCACGACATGCATCACTCCATAATAATCATGGAAACGAAACTCAATAATAAAAAAATACAACTGAAAATGGATGTGAAAATACCCTCAGGTCCTAACCTTTTTTTGCCGACTTTCGGACTACGTTTCACGCCGTCGGAAGAGCTATCGCTCCGCAACTCTTCCAATTCACTGGATTAACGTCTTAGCTCGCTGTTTTGCTATTTTGGTCACTATTTTCTTCCGTTTTGCTGTTGTTTTCTCTGTACATTCTGGTCATTGTTTTAGGTGTGTTAAGGCTACTATTTTGGCTCCATTTTGGGACTATTTTTGAGGGGTTTTGGAGGGATTTGGACTGCAGTTTTGGTAGGGTTCCAGAGGCAGTTTTTGTTACTATTTTGGGAGTTTTGGCTAACTGTTTTTTTGTGCAGTTAGGTTTTCCTGTTTCTTTCTATCGGTTAGTGGGGGTTTGTGGCGTGTTGATACGTTGCTTACATGAATGGCTATGGCGTGAAGGAGGTGGCTTACGTAATTGCTAATGCGGCAGTAAGGATGTGAGAGGTTAACGTGGCAGTGAGGCTTGTGGTTTATGAGTTGTCGTTTGTGCTTGCAAGGAGTCAAGGGGCGTGGACATTTGTGTTTCTATTATATGTCCCAGGAAAGATTAAGCTATGAAATACAACAATGAATAATATATTAAAAGATGAAGTATGGCGGAATCATACTTACATGCTTTAGTGATGAAGAAAATCAAACCAAAGTGGAAGCTCCAGGTTGATGATTTTCGGCCAAGGTGAGTGGGGAAGCTCCAAGCTTTCTTTGATCCTTCCAAGCTCAGAATTAGTTTCCCATAACACCTTTTATGATCCCTTGAAGGTGCTAGCCTTGTGTGTGAATTTATGTTCCAAACAAACACAATTTCTTCAAGTTTTTTCAACAAAAACAGAAAAGTGGAGAGGGCTGTGAACTTCACAGTTTCGGTCAAGAGAGAAAAGAGAGAGAATAATTGTTTGGATTTCAAAAATCAATTTATATTTATGCCATAATATTTATTAAATTAATAATAAACTTATGACACAAATCATGCAATGGCTTAGAGTGTCAAACACTCATTTCCATGCAAAACCATTGAGTGCATTGTACACTATCTCCATGCAATGCATCACAATTAAATAATGCATAATATGACATGTGTCATGTGGGCCCCACACGTTTCCAAATGAAAGTGGGCCCACGTGCACTCACGCGTTCGGGTTCGATATTTCCGAAATACCGAACTTACGTCGCGACGTTAATTAAATCGAATTTAAATAAATATTGCGCCTAGCGAAATTATTATTACGTCGCTAACGAATTAATTCTAAATTAACTCGTTTGCCCGAATTAAAATCTAATTTTAATTTCGCGTCGAAATCGAATTTCGATTATATATCGAATATAATAATTTTACGATTAATTCCAAATTAATCGTTCTCTCTCTATGTATAGTACTTTATCCAAGATAAAGTCTCTCCGTAATTAATCCAAGATTAATCGAGTTTGAATCATACGTCATTGGTGAATCTTCGGGAAGCGACCCAAGAGATCTCCGGATATGTTGGCAGTAAATACGGTCGTCGGATAATCCGAACACGTACGTACCTCGTACTACGTTTTTACCGATTCACAAGACAAGGTTGGCTTCTAGCAAAGCGCCATGCCTACCCAATTCTCCAGAAATATTCTTATAGGAATATAAGATCTATATCAAGCGTAGTATACCGTAGTATTGCGTACATCGATCCAGTATCGGACGATCACATGTTAGGCCTGGGGCTGGAAATGTGTCTGCCCCGTACGAAACATATATCGGACATCAAGCAACTAGTCTCTTTAAATCGGACAATCCTGACCTGGTCATATTGTCCCGACGGTTGCAACCTTTTATAGAGTACTAGTTCTGTGTCCTGCGTGATCATCACCTCCATATGTCTGAAGTGATACTTCCATCTCGACATCACATCCAGTACACTACGATTCTCGATAAACCCAGAAGAGGTGTACACAGAACCGGTTAAGGTCCCCAACCACCAAAACCAAAGTTTACCGATTGTCGCAAGTACTAGCGATGTAAGTCTCAGGTTAAGACCATATACACCTACCCTGATGCGGCCTCCCATAGACACGCAGACATACTACCAATGGGATTCCGCGGGGTCTATCCAGAGCGAAGCTGTTTTCCGTACCATCGGTAAAACACAACCTCCTATCGCACTTGCATAAGTATCCAATACTTAAATATATGAGAACTATGCCGTTGTGCCCTCACAACGTGCACAAGCGCAATACTAGTCTATTCCGCATTATCGATGTCCGATCTCGATAATACTCCGACTAGGGATATTTAATGATTAAACCTTTATGGATTGATACTGTCTCATATCATCTCAATCCGGTATTAATCATATGGACTTTCGCCATTATATATCAAAGTAAATAATATTACAAAACGGCAAAAGGCAATTTCATTATCACATAGTTAATTTTGTACAATAATACAATATCATTTACAAACAGTGACGCTATGGGACATAATGTCTAACAATCTCCCACTTGGCCTATAGCCAGTCACTCAAGCATCTAATACCCGAACTATGTATGTGTCGTTCAAAAACTTGCTGAAGAACAGCCTTCGTCAGCGGATCTGCAATGTTGTCATCTGATGTGACCTTCTCGACCTTTACATCGCCACGATGTATAATCTCCCGAATCAGATGGTAACGTCGAAGAACATGCTTGGACCGTTGATGAACCTTGGTTCCTTAGCCTGTGCTATAGCCCCGTTATTGTCACAATACAATGGAACGGGCTCAGCTGCTAACGGAACTACTCCTAATCCGATTAGGAACTTTCGGATCCAAACTGCCTCCTTTGCTGCTTCAGATGCAACGATGTACTCCGCTTCTGTTGTTGAATCGGCAGTATCTTGCTTGGAAGATTTCCAGCTCACTGCTCCGTTATTCAAACAAAAAATGTACCCGGATTGCGACTTGTAGTCATCCTTGTCGGTTTGGAAACTTGCATCGGTATACCCAGATACCGCAAGTTCTCCACCTCCATAAATTAAGAAAGCATCCTTAGTTCGTTTAAGATACTTAAGGATATTCTTAACTGCTATCCAGTGACCTTCACCTGGATCGGCCTGATAGCGACTGCACATGCTCAAAGCATATGAGACATCAGGTCGTGTACATATCATCATGGCATACATGATCGATCCGACTGCCGAGGCGAACGGTATCCGACTCATGTTGTCTCTCTCTTCCTGAGTCTTAGGACACATGTCCTTAGACAGAGAGGTACCACGTACCATTGGAACCAATCCCCTCTTGGATTGTTCCATGTTGAATCGCTTCAACACTTTATCAATGTATGTACTCTGGGAGAGTCCAAGCAGCTTTCTAGATCTATCCCGGTAGATCTTTATTCCAAGAATAAAGGCTGCTTCTCCCAGATCTTTCATGGAGAATTTTAATGAAAGCCAAGCTTTCACCGACGTTAGCATGGGAATGTCATTGCCTATAAGCAATACGTCGTCGACATAAAGGACAATAAAAGTAAGTGCTCTCCCACTAACCTTCTTGTATACACAAGGGTCATCTGCGTTTTGCACGAAATCATATTCTTTTATGATCTCATCAAAACGCTGATTCCATGACCGTGATGCTTGCTTCAATCCATAAATGGATGATTTAACTTACAAACCTTGTTTGCAAGTCTTGGTACGATAAAACCGTCAGGCTGTTGCATATAAACATCCTCCAAAAGGTTTCCGTTAAGGAAAGCGGTTTAACGTCCATCTGCCATATCTCGAATCGAAATATGCAGCTATTGCAAGCATTATCCAAATGGATTTAATCATGGCAACGGGTGAGAAGTTTCGTCATAATCAATACCATATTGTTGACGATACCCTTCGCTACAAGCCTAGCTTTGTACGTTTGTACGTTGCCATCCATGTCGGTCTTCTTCTTGAAGATCCATCTGCATCCAATAGGCTTTACGCCTTCTGGTGCATCAACCAGTGTCCAAACTTGGTTGGCGTACATGGAATCCATCTCGGACTTCATGGCTTCTTGCCATAAAGCGGAATCGATATTTTGTATCGCTTCCTCATACGTAGCCGGCTCATTATCCTCAATAAGATTAATATCTACATGAGGTGAGATCAGGAACCCATACCTCTCAGGTACTGTTCTGACTCTCTCCGACCTACGCGGTCCTTGTGTATGTGAAGTTTGTGGTACAGACTCATCCCGGACGGTCTGTTCTTGTTCCGTCGTTGATTCATTGCCAGGAACAGTATCACTACGATCTTCATCGAGTTCTACTTTCCTCCCCACTTACCACTGCATTTATAAAATCCTTCTCAAGGAAAAATGCTTGTAGAGCAACAAATACTTTGTTCTCTTGTGGGTGATAGAAGTAATATCCTTTGGTTTCCCTAGGATATCCTACGAAAAGGCATTTATCAGATTTGGGTTCAAGTTTGGTACCTTCCAAACGTTTAACATATGCCCAGCATCCCCAAATCTTCAGGAAAGAGAAACCTGGTTTCCTTCCTGTCCATATCTCATATGGAGTCTGTTCAACAGACTTCGACGGTACCTTATTCAAAATAAGTATAGCACTGTTTAATGCGTATCCCAGAAGGATATTGGTAGCTCAGTGCGACTCATCATTGACCTTACCATGTCCAACAAGGTGCGGTTTCTCCGTTCGGACACACCGTTTAATTGCGGTGTTCCAGGAGGAGTCCACTTGTGAAAGAATACCATATTCTTTCAAGTAATCTTGAAACTCATAACTTAAGTATTCGCCACCACGGTCTGACCGTAATGTCTTAATACTCTTCCCTGTTTGTTTCTCCACTTCGTGTCGAAACTCTTTGAATTTCTCAAAAGTTTCCGACTTGTGTCTCATAAGATACACATAACCGTAACGAGATGCATCATCTGTGAAGGTTACGAAGTAGTGAAATCCACCTCTAGCCTGGCTAGACATGGGCCCGCATACGTCAGTATGAACGAGAGCCAACAGTTCTGTGGCACGTTCACCTTTACCGCTAAAAGGTGATTTAGGCATTTTGCCTAATAAACAAGATTCGCAGACGTCATATGAATTTGGATCAAATCCGTCCAAGTACCCACTCTTCGAAAGTGTGGATATGCGAGTCTTGTTGATGTGTCCTAGACGACAATGCCACATATAAGCTTCATCTTTTAGATTACTCCTTTTGAGCCTTTTGTTTGTCATTTTAGGAGATTCATTTATATTCAAAATAAAAGACCGTTATTTGCAACAGCTGTGCAAATTTCTGCATCATTTTTATATAAATAACACCCAGTGTTTCTAAATACAAAAGTGTAACCCTGCTGGGTTAACAAGGATACAGATATAATATTCCTAGTTAAACTAGGTACAAAATAACAGTTCAAAAGTTTAAGTACATGCCCTGAGGGCAGTTCTAAAACAAAAGTCCCTACGGCCAAAACAGCAACTTGTGTTCCGTTTCCGACCCGTAGATCCATCTCCCCCGATGCCAGCACTTGCTATCCTGCAGATCCTGCACATCAGTACAAATATGAGCACCACAACCAGAATCAAAAATCCAATTTTAAAACTAGAAGTATTCATATTTATCTCAATAACAAACATACCAAAGGCGATAGCCTTGCCAGCCTTGATATCCTCCCTCTGCCCATTGCCCATTCGGCAGTCACGTTTCCAGTGACCCCTCTTGCCGCAGTTGAGGCAGATGTCGCGAGATTTGTCCTTTGGCTTCCTAGAAGCCACTGTCAACTTGCCCTTGCCCTTGTTCTTGAACTTCTTCTTCCTCGCACCTCCAATTGCCTTGGCCCAGCCCTTGGCGCATGAGAGGTCGATGCATAATGCGCCTCGCGCTTGCTCCCCTTTAGGAGTTCCTTTTCGGACTCCTTCAGCACGGACAACAACTCTCCAAGAGTGTCGTCAGTGTCCATCAACTTATAGTTGATGATGATTTGTTTCCAAGTATCGGTAGCGATTGTAATAGCATATCAATCGTCAAATCTGCCTCCAAGACAATGCCCATCTTGGCTAACTCATCTATGTCAGCGATCATTTGAGTCCCGTGGGCCTCAACTGATGCGCCGTCTGTCATCCGGGAGCGGAAGAGTTTCCTTACTAGCTCGTACCTCTCCATCCGCTTGTTGGTGCGGTGGAGATCACGCAATCTTGCCATCATGTTATAGGGATCCAAGTCCCTGTTCTGGCGTCTGAAATGCTGGGTCATTGCAGCTAGCATAACTGACTGAGCTTGGTCACAATCGTCACTATGAGTCTTCCATAACTCTAGCTCCAGTGGCTCAGTGGGTTTAGGCGGGAGAGGTCTCTGAATAGTATACAGCACCCTCTCAGCCCCAAGCACTATCTTGAGGTTCATTTCCCAGTCGGCAAAGTTTGTCCCTTTGAAGACATTATCGCCCATGATTATGTCGCGGACATTACCCTTGCCAGTCATCTTGACAACTATAGTCCAACTATAAAGTCAACGATGTTATGGGTACAGTCAAACTGTTACAAGCAAAATAACAATATATTAGTCCAACTAATTATTAAAATATTGACGAAATAATTTTGAAAGACGCGTAAGGCTAAGTATCTGAACGAAATTCAAATTCAATAATAGCCTCCCCTATTTTTTCTTCAAGTCTCTAACCCTCTTGTGGAGAACTCGGGAAATCGCATTTCCTAGTGGGCTAGGATCCCGTTAAATAACACACAACCTTGACTTTGGCCAATAAAAGCTGTATGCTATTTAACTTAGGTAGATCTCTATGATCAATTGGATCTCATCCAATTCCTAGATCCGGTTAGGTGGACATCCAAGTCTGAAACATATGTATAATGTCAATGTATCCATTACATTTTCCTACCCTATCCTCCTCCGAATCATCTAGGCCTTGGCTTTGGCCAAAAACAAACCTAATGATTCCAGTTAAGCGGGACCCATTGACGAGGAAAGTTTCGTAATCAATGTCATTGGACAAAAGTGATCTTGACTTTGGCCAATAAAAATCACGATTTGGACAAGACACCGATATGCAACAAAACTCTCATGATTCAAGTACATCCTTGATTGACAAAGGTCTTGACTTTGGCCAAACAAACCAATGCCAACTTCGGATCTTGAACAAGAATCATTCAATGGAAGGATATTGCTTAATATAAATTGAGGGATTTTCGCGTATTGGCAACCAATTTATTTATCTTTGTTAGGTCTCATCATCATACACCCTTAAGCATGCTTCTAAAACATCATAAAGCGCGTAAAGTAAATTAATAGTGATATGCGGATGGATATATAAACAACTTGTTCCTAGAACAAATCACTCCATTTCCTCTCCCTGCTAGCACTATTCTACTTCTACCCATTTACATAATACTATAAGAGAAACCTCATTTACATTGAGGGGAATTAGGTGAGAAGAGAATACAAAGAGATAAAGAGATAAGGCTGGACACGCAGGTCCAATTTATAAATTCCAAATTTACAATAATTTCTAAAATACCATTTCCCTTCTTCTAATATCCATCCGATACACTATTCATTCACCACATACATATATTCAAACAAGACATGCTTTTACAACCAATCTAATCCAATTAATTAGTCTTTGTTTAAGTGATCATCCAATGTTCAAACAACGGTTTGATTTTGCGCGAGTCCAACTCGATTGAGAATAAGTACATAAGGTACGAATTCGCGAATTATATCGAACTACTTATTAAATCTAATTTAATTCGTATTCAATACTAATTCAATTATTTAATTCCAAATTAAATGTTTACACTTTTAATGTGCTTTAAAGACTTAGATTCTAAATCTAATTCTATTGGGTCTCAAAGCCCAACTAACATCCAATGTTTAATTTAATTCAAGTCAAATGGGCTTTCAATTGATTTTATTAAGGCTTGGGCTTTGGTCAATGTGGGTCAAACCCAATTACCAAGCCAAGCCCAAATAAGGAATCACCCTTAAATGCCATAAAACCAATTTTAAGCCCATAAGGCCCAATTAAATTTTTAAAGCCCATTATATTATATTTGGACTTAATGGAGTGATTTAGGCCCAAATTGGATCCAATCCTTTGGCCCAAATCTACTTGGTCCAACCAAGCCCATTATGCCCAAATACAATATTAAAAGCCCAATTCACCAATTAAGCCCATTAATTAAATTTTAATATTCCAAACATTAAAGTCCAATTAATTAAAGTGTAAAACCAAGATTAATATATTAAACCAAATATTTCAAAAATACCCATTTAATTTATTAATCATCTATTTTCAAAACTATGTCCAACAAAAATCAAGTCCATTTTCATGTCCATGTGTATCGGCCAAGTGAGAATTTTTTGTGTCGATTGTTTTTCAATCCGATTGAATTACTAATCTACGTCCCGTATACGTTTTAAGTCATCCAATGATCTTGTACAAAAAAATTCCAACCATCCCATGGTGACACCCTTCGGCCAAGGTTAAGTTTTTGGGAAAAAATCATCCAATGCATTTTTCTCAAAATTGATTCCATATAATATCATTCTATATACATGTAAGCATACTCATTCATCAAATTTCACAAGAACATGCTTCAATCAATTTTACCCAAATTTTAACCTAAAGTATTTCATGCTTAACCATGGCTCTGATACCATTGTTGGTTTCTATTATATGTCCCAAGGAAATTAAGCATATGAAATACAACAATGAATATATATTAAAAGATGAAGTATGGCGGAATCATACTTACAATGCTTTAGTGATGAAGAAAATCAAACCAAAGTGGAAGCTCCAAGGTTGATGATTTTCGGCCAAGGTGAGTGGGGAAGCTCCAAGCTTTCTTTGATCCTTCCAAGCTCAAGAATTAGTTTCCCATAACACCTTTGTATGATCCCTTGAAGGTGCTAGCCTTGTGTGTGAATTTATGTTCCAAACAAACACATTTCTTCAAGTTTTTGCACACAAAAACAGAAAAGTGGAGAGGGCTGTGAAAACTTCACAGTTTCGGTCAAGAGGAAGAAGAGGAGAATAATTGTTTTGATTTCAAAAATCAATTTATATTTATGCCATAATATTTATTAAATTAATAATAAACTTATGACACAAATCATGCAATGGCTTAGAGTGTCAAACACTCAATTTCCATGCAAAACCATTGAGTGCATTGTACACTATCTCCATGCAATGCCACAATTAAATAATGCATAATATGACATGTGTCATGTGGGCCCCACACGTTTCCAAATGAAAGTGGGCCCACGTGCACTCACGCGTTCGGGTTCGATATTTCCGAAATACCGAACTTACGTCGCGACGTTAATTAAATCGAATTTAAATAAATAATTGCGCCTAGCGAAATTATTATTTACGTCGCTAACGAATTAATTCTAAATTAATCGTTTGCCCGAATTAAAATCTAATTTTAATTTCGCGTCGAAATCGAATTTCGATTATTATATCGAATATAATAATTTTACGATTAATTCCAAATTAATCGTTCTCTCTCTATGTATAGTACTTTATATCCAAGATAAAGTCTCTCCGTAATTAATCCAAGATTAATCGAGTTTGAATCATACGTCATTGGTGAATCTTCGGAAGCGACCCAAGAGATCTCCGGATATGTTGGCAGTAAATACGGTCGTCGGATAATCCGAACACGTACGTACCTCGTACTACGTTTTTACCGATTCACAAGACAAGGTTGGCTTCTAGCAAAGCGCCATGCCTACCCAATTCTCCAGAAATATTCTTATAGGAATATAAGATCTATATCAAGCGTAGTATACCGTAGTATTGCGTACATCGATCCAGTATCGGACGATCACATGTTAGGCCTGGGGCTGGAAATGTGTCTGCCCCGTACGAAACATATATCGGACATCAAGCAACTAGTCTCTTTAAATCGGACAATCCTGACCTGGTCATATTGTCCCGACGGTTGCAACCTTTTATAGAGTACTAGTTCTGTGTCCTGCGTGATCATCACCTCCATATGTCTGAAGTGATACTTCCATCTCGACATCACATCCAGTACACTACGATTCTCGATAAACCCAGAAGAGGTGTACACAGAACCGGTTAAGGTCCCCAACCACCAAAACCAAAGTTTACCGATTGTCGCAAGTACTAGCGATGTAAGTCTCAGGTTAAGACCATATACACCTACCCTGATGCGGCCTCCCATAGACACGCAGACATACTACCAATGGGATTCCGCGGGGTCTATCCAGAGCGAAGCTGTTTTCCGTACCATCGGTAAAACACAAACCTCCTATCGCACTTGCATAAGTATCCAATACTTAAATATATGAGAACTATGCCGTTGTGCCCTCACAACGTGCACAAGCGCAATACTAGTCTATTCCGCATTATCGATGTCCGATCTCGATAATACTCCGACTAGGGATATTTAATGATTAAACCTTTATGGATTGATACTGTCTCATATCATCTCAATCCGGTATTAATCATATGGACTTTCGCCATTTATATATCAAAGTAAATAATATTACAAAACGGCAAAAGGCAATTTCATTATCACATAGTTAATTTTGTACAATAATACAATATCATTTACAAACAGTGACGCTATGGGACATAATGTCTAACAGGCAGATGGCTATTAGTGATGAAGGCAGGTGGCTTAAGGCAAAGGGGGGCAGTTTTTTTTTTGTGTTTGAATTGCGCGAGAAGGCAGGCTAGGTGTGAGGTCAAAGAGGTTTTGGCATGTGCTTGAGGAAAAAAAGGGTGGCTTATGCGTGAAGGTCAGTATGCAGGAGGCTGTGCAGAGGGTTAGATGTGGAGTGATTTTTATACGTGAGGGTGTGTGGTTTTTGATAGGCTTGGATGATGCAGCATATGAGGGTTTATTTCTTTGGTCACTGCGTGTTGTTAGAGCTTAGTGAGAGGAGAGGAGGATGGCTTTTTCCTTTGTATTTTTACTGTGTGAGAGAGAGAGAGTCTTAGGGTTTAGATTTGTGCTATTTTTATAGTGAGAGGGTAGGTTTGTATGGATTTGGTGTCAAACAAGGAAATTATTTATGATTGGGGGGACAAATTTTGGTGAATTAGAAGTTGAATATTTGATTGGTGTTAATTAGGCATTTAAATTGTTAGATTAGGAAGTCAATATTTTTTTATTGGTTATGATTGATTTTAATTAGGCATAATATTTCTTTAATTTAGTATATAATATTTTAAGTTAGGAAGTTACACATATTTTAATTTGGTATAATTATATTTTATGTCTTATTTAATTTGGTAAATGGTTTAATTATTTTATTTAATTCAATTACATTATTTAATTAATATTAATTTAATATTTGATTTAATTTGGAGGTATTTTAGGGTGATATGGGCGTGTGGGCCTAGATGGTGGGCGTGGGCTTGGTGATGGTGGGTGTGGGCTTGGGCCAAGATTAAAAGGTTTGCGTGTTTTTTTGGGCCGAGCATAATTTTTTAAAACGGAGGTCCAACAAGCGAACCTGAGGCTAAACACGTGAACTAAATCCAACAAAACGTCAATTCTTGACTCTTCCCTTCCGACGTCTGTTTCCCCGTGGCTTCCGCAACTTAAAAGATAGTGCCTCCAAATGAGAATCATCATCGGGTTTCACATGCAAAAATGCAATGCCTACAGTCGCCCCCACTTTGATGGGACTTGTGCAGTGTGTGACAGTGACAATACTATCAAAGTCTATGCAATGCATTTTTACTTACCTAGCTCGCCAGCTGCCACTTAACTCGCCATGTAGCTTCGAAATGAGTGGATGAGAGGTGGTTCATTCTCGAACCGCCGAGTGGGTCTTGTTCGCAGTTGAATTGAGTTGTATTTTGGGTTTTGTTCCCAATCTGAGTTAAGTGGTGCTGTGGGTCTGTTCCTAATTTGAGTTGAGTTGTGTGGGGTCTTGTTCCCGATTTGAGTTGAGGTAAGGGTCTTTTTCCCTGAACTGTGGGTCTTGTTCCCGATTTGAGTTGAGTTGTGTTGTGGTCTTGTTCCCGATTTGAGTTGAGATAAGGGTCTTCTTCCCTGAACTGTGGGTCTTGTTCCTGATTTGAGTTGAGGTAAGGGTCTTCTTCCCCTAAACTGTGGGTCTTGTTCCCGATTTGAGTTGAGGTAAGGGTCTTCTTCCCTGAACTGTGGGTCTTGTTCCTTATTTGAGTTGAGGTAAGGGTCTTCTTCCTGAACTGTGGGTCTTGTTCCCGATTTGAGTTGAGGTAAGGGTCTTCTTCCCTGAACTGTGGGTCTTGTTCCCGATTTGAGTTGAGATAACCTGAACTGTGGGTCTTGTTCCCGATTGAGTTGAGATAAGGGTCTTCTTCCCTGAACTGTGGGTCTTGTTCCCGATTGAGTTGAGACAAGGGTCTTCTTCCCTGAACTGTGGTCTTGTTCCCGATTTGAGTTGAGACAAGGGTCTTCTTCCCTGAACTGTGGGTCTTGTTCCCGATTTGAGTTGAGATAAGGGTCTTCTTCCCTGAACTGTGGGTCTTGTTCCCAATTTGAGTTGAGATAAGGGTCTTTTTCCCTGAACT